>VZRI01014335.1:141297-166196 GCA_013397515.1 Upupa epops | reverse complement strand
CTGAACAGCCCTAACTCTCTCAGTCTGGCCTCATAGGAGAGGTGCTCCAGCCCTCTGATCATCCTCATGGCCCTCCTCTGGACACGCTCCAGCATGTCTGCATCCTTCTTGTAAAAAGGGCTCCAGAACTGGATGCAGTACTCCCGTAGATGTTGTTAGCTCCTGCAACCCAATTCCTGGTGAAGTAAAGCTCTGCAGGGATATACATAGCTGTGGGAGTTGCTAGGGTCTGCCAGCTTGTGGGTCCTGTCCCACACAGAGGCAGTGCAGCCAGGGAATTGACGCAGTACTCCAAGTGGGGTCTCACCAGAGCAAAGTAGAGGGGGAGAATCACCTCCCTCTACGTGCTGGCCACACTTCTGACGCAGCCCAGGATCTGATTTGCCTTCTGGGCCTCAAGTGCACACTTTACTCTTGGCAAAGACTAAGATACATTGAGACATGCATCCGTGGGTAAACCCCCAAAAGTCTGGATTCTTGTGGTCAATTACAACACTAAATTGACTTTCTAATAGCAAAGTGTCTCTAGTGAGATGTTGTACGTGCACGAGCTCAGGATAGTAGTGCAGGCAGCAGTGTTTTTAGAGCTTTGAAATTAAAGTGAATGTGCGATACGACACTCATTTTGAGTAACCTAAGGGTAAAGCAACTAAAATTAACACATCCTTTCAGGGTGTCATGAAACAGTAAAAATTACTCACCTTGACTAGATTTTTGCTGCGTTGTAGAAACAGTCAAGAGAGGCAATCGTTATCTAATAATGTGTTTGCATCATGTTTGTTTTGGTTGTGTGCCTGCGACTATTTATTTTTACACTTATTTTCATAAAAGAGAGCAGATACCACAAAAATTGCCTTTTATGAGAAGTTAAACGAGCTTTTCGGCTTAGTAATGCTGTAAACAGCATTTCTTAGCTCTGTTCTTGTCTGAAATTTACAGCCTGTATGAGCTAGAAATTGTGGATTCTGTTGTTAAGCAGAATATCTTTAAATTTTCATGACAATATTATGGAAATCGTTTAAATGGAAATTTGGATTAAGAATAGATAAATTTGATGATCAGAGGGCTGGAGCCAGACAGAGAGTTGGGGCTGTTCATCTGGAGAAAAGGAGACTCCCAGGTGACCTTATTGTGGCCTCCAGCATCTGAAGGGGGCTACAGAAAAGCTGGGGAGGGGCTTTTTAGGATATCAGGTAGCAACAGGACTAGGGGGAATGGAGCAAAGCCTGGAGAGGGGGAGATTTAGACTTGATGTGAGGTGGAAGTTCTTCATGGTGAGAGTGGGGAGAGCCTGGAATGGGTTTCCCAGGGAGGTGGTTGGGGCCCCATCCCTGGAGGTGTTTAAGGCAGAGCTGTATGAGGCTCTGGCCAGCCTGCTCTAGGGTGGGGTGTCCCTGCCCATGGCAGGGGGATTGGAACTGGATGATCCTGTGATCCCTTCAACCCTGAACGACTCTATAACTTCTTCCCAGTGAGGGTGACAGGGCCCTGGAGGGGGCTGCCTGGGGGATTTGTGGAGGCTTCTTCTCTGGGGATGTTTGAAACCCGCCTGGACTTGGTCTGGGTGATCCTGCTGTGGCAGGGAATTGGATTGGATGATCTTTCGAGGTTGGTTCTGATCTATAATGTTCTGTTCTGTGACTTGGTCTGGGTGTCCTGCTGCAGCAGGGGGTTGGATTGATGATCTTTCGAGATCCTTTCCGATCCCTGATGATTCTGTGACTCTATGATAAATTGATGGGCTAGTTCTTTGCACAAGCCAGGGTTGTTTATCTTTAGGCAGTGAGGAAGCATCACCTCATAAGATTTTTATATTTCACAGATGAAAAAAGCAGGATGAGTAAGTAGGTTCTAGATTGATTGGAAATGTTATGAATATTACTTGCTGCAGCAGTTTTACTTTGAGGTTTTTGAAATCATCCATGAAAGATGATTTGTTGGGAGGCCTTAAGCTTATGGCATATGTTGAAACTAAAACCTGTGAGTCTTGGCTGTGGGTTTCAGTGCTAGTTACTCACGTGATGCTTGTGTAGGCATATTTCAGGTGGTGTATCTGTGAACATCTTCTTTGTGCCATTGCTATCCAGGGCAACAACTTGGTGTCCGTATGCCCAGCATTTCATACTTATGAGAGTGATATTGGGGGTTTTGGTGTTTGGGACAGGTTCTGTAAATGAGCAGGGTAGTTCCCATACTGTTCCTCCCTTCCTACTTATAAAGCAAATAAAGAAAGTGAGTCTGTTTCCTAGACAAGACTGTTCCATACCAAAGTTGGACTAGCAAATGTCTTTTCAGTTGCTTCATTGTCAGTCTCTTCAGTATGAAACCCAGTATAGACTGAGTTCTTTCTTGAATGCATTGAGAATTTACCACATTAAAGCAAGTCTTAACTTCCGTAATACTGTATGAACTCAGAGATAACTAAGTTCTCTGTGTATGTATAGGAGATCATATCTTTCAGCTTCTCAAAGGTGATAAGGACAAGGGTTTTTTATGTAAATGCTCCTAATTTCACCCGATAAATTCAGAACAAGGACCTTTACAAACTATGAATGCACACGTTAGGTACTTTTTAAATGGATGTTAGGTTTTCTAGTCAACAACAACCATACAAAAGACATAGATTAGTTTTGCAAAACAGTTTTGAACACAAGTTAAATATACATTGTGTAGCAATAGCTTTGGGCATAAGGAAGGGGACCGGTCATGATCATGGTCCCTTTTGAATGAAGGTCCTTGCTGTCCTAGCATATGTCCTAAAAGGCCACGTAAATTCTTACCTTGACTTCTGTCAAAAAGAGCTAAACAAAGACACAAACGGGTTGAGTAATGGCAAACTCAGGGTTTCAGACAGAACTCTGCATTCATCTCTTTGCCACGCCCGATTGGTAATATTGGGTGACGTCTGTAGTCTGTCTTGAAGGTAATTACAAACTTCAGGATCTTCACCTACTTCACATGCTTGGGACACTGCCTTTTGTATGTCTCTTGTATGTCTCTGCAGTCAGACATACTATTTAGTGATTCACTGTTCAGCCATGTAGCACTTAGTAGTAAACAGAAGGTCTTTTATTCCAGTCATTCTCAGGCCACTGCAGGTTTTAGCAGACAGCATCTCTGCAGTAGCTGAGGGCTGTAACAAGGGAAGGGTATGCAACGGGTTTCTTATTGAAAATCAATAGGATTTAGACACTACTGAAAATCCTGTCATTAAGTAATATGCTTCTCTTGCTCTGTATTGAACCATAACGAGTCTACCTGTAATGAGAATGGATTGGGTACACTACAGTATTTGTTCCTGGGGAATAAACATCCAGACATTCAAAACAAAGCAATTTAATGGTGGTGTTTGGCTTAATAGTATCACTTGTGTGTTAGCTTCCCCTAAGAGCTGTGTGCGAGCAGTGAAGTACAGACTTCAGTCACTATTCAGAGATTGCAGGGCTCGAGCGTGTCTGTTTGCATTTGACTGGAAGATTTTAAACCAAAGGAATTCCACTGATCTCTGGGACTTTCATGGTGTCCTATCACATATCAAATCTACCTTTCTACTAAAACCAGAAATACTGAGTCCTCACCTGAGGAGGAACAACCCCATGCATCAGGATGGGTTAGAGATGGGTTAGACATAGACCTGTAGGAGAGTAGTCTTGAAGAGAAAGATGACAGTCCTGGTAGACAACCAGCTGACCATGAGCTGCCAGCATGTCCTTGTTATCAAGAGGGCCAAATCCTGGTGTGCATTAAAAAGTGTATGGCCAGCAGGTCTAGAGAAGTCCTTTTCCCCCTCCATTCTGCCTTGGTGTGTCCAGTTCTGGGCTCCTGTGTTCAAGAGATACGGGGAACTAAGAGAATCCAGTGGAGGGCAGTAAAGATGCTGGGGGCCTAGAGCATCTCTCTTACAAAGAAAGATTGAGAGAGATGGGCCTGTTTAGTTCTTGAGGAGAGTGAGAGGAGACTTTATCCATGCCTATAGATATCTGAAGGAGGATGGTACTTGTGCCCAGTGGTAGGACAAGGAGCAATGGACACAAGCTAGAACACAAGTTTCATTTAGGAATGATGTGGGGGTTGGACTTGGTTTCTTGAGGTCCTTTCAACTCCGATGATTCTGTGAGTAGAGTTATAGAAAAAAAACTCTGATTTTTAAATACTTAATTTTTTAAAAAATCAGCCAGAAAAAATAGATTTTTAGTGTTGTAGAAAATTTCTGGCAATGGAAAATTCAGTTTAAACAGAGAGGTTGTGTAATGTTTACCTACCGATACATAACTGATCATTTGAGCTCTGAAATGAGATATGCAAAGGAAAAAAAAAATAGAGCAAATAATGATTCCAGTAACTACAGCAGTGTTGGATCTCATAAGCTTCTGACCTCAATTCTATAGGAAATGTAATAGCTTAAAAGACAACACAGCTGCAGAAATGAATTTCAGTGTATGTGAAGCAGAACAGATGAATACCAAGAAACTTGAGAGGACAAATGGCAGACCCAAAAAGGAACAACATAAAGGGTAGCTGATTCTGCCATCTGCATATTCTGGTGGCTTGAGTGTGAAGTCATAGAGAAATAGGATTCATTTCTCCCCACCCTTCATGGTAATTCAATAGTAACTCTCTACAGTGTTTTAACTGCGTTGGAATTTTCCAGCAATGGCTAGAGCTGCCCTACTGTTCTGTATTTTAGACAGAAAGGCTCTGTGTGGATCAGCAGCTATGCCCCTTTTCTTTTGTCTCTAGGCATGCGGGCTTCTCATTCCTGATGAATTCAACCAGTGCTATGCCTGCTCACATTCACCCCATCCATCTTTGGGCACTCCTCCATAGGGGGATACTTCTCTAATCTTTCCTGCTCACAGAGTTAGGGCTATGTAAGGACCTTTTCTTTTAATCCATTGCAGTGTTCCCATGTTTTGGAGACCTAAATTAGAAAGTTGAGCGCAGTTCAACCCAATTCTGTGTGTCTGTCTGCATGGCTATCCTCCTTATCTTAATTTTCTTCTCAATCAGCAAAGACTGAGCTCCCAAACTGAGCATCTCAGTACGAAACTGAAAAATAAGATTAGATGAGTACAAAGGGCATAGTAAACTTGTGCTTTTTTAGTTATGTATATCCATCTAAATGTTAGATGAAGTCATTGAGCATAACCAGCTCCAGAGTTTCCATTTCATTGTTTTCTGTGCTGGCCTGCAGCAACGATGAGACACGTGATAGATTTTCTCTTCACATAACTATTTGTTTTATTCTTGGTGGCACTGAATAAAGTCACTGGGTAGACATGAAGCTTTCTTACTATACTCGGGAAAGAATCAATATGTTTTAAGAATTATGGGGGAGGGGAGTTAACCCATTGATTCAATACGGAAGTTTCTTGAGAAGATGCAGAGATTTTCACCATTGATATAAGGTATGGTTTTACTGTATATTTACCTTGAACTGCTACTGAAATGTTCTCTACTCCCTTGCACTCTACAGTTTAATAGAAGTTCATGTATGGGTGATCCTGCTCTGGCAGGGGGATTGAACTGGATGATCTTTCGAGTTTCTTTTCGATCCCTAATGATTCTATGATTCTATGTATGTTGTTCACAGAACTAAGTATACTTTAGTTTCTGTTTGGGTCTTGTTGCATCCTAGCCTGTAGTGAGCATTGAAATAGTCACCAGAGTGCAGTAGAATTATGTACATTTATTAATGTCTACTAAAGTTGTTCAACAGCAGAATAGAGGATTTTTGTAATTTTCACAAATGTTGCTTCCAGTAAGGAAAGGAGAATTCTTATTATTTTTATCTGTTAAAGCAAAGTCAAAGGTTACCTTTGCATCTCAGGTAATAGCTGCAGCATTTAAAATGAAAGGAGCTTTTGCAGACAAAGAATCCCAATTATTCATTTCCCAGTTTCAGAGAAGGCTGAGACCATTCAGATCTTCCTGTTTTATAGTTGTTTGCAACTGCATGATTCAGACTGATGAAGATATATATATATATTTATTAATGTAGTCATTAATTCTACTCTGGCCTATTTTCTCTAATTTAAAGGACACTAAATACTACAAAGCAGACTTTAGCATTTGAGGAGAGCAGGTTTATATAGGAACAGGTTAGGCAAATGTTTTGCTAATTTTCAATCACTTGAATCAGCCTTGAAAATCAGTTGTATTTAAGAAATATCTTCTTACAGTTCCAAACTGCTCTGAGCAAAATTGATTTTTCAAAGATTGAAAAGAACCCAAAATGTTTTCTTGTGGACTTTTAAGAATTCCAGTCTTACGATCTCGTCAGCTGTGAATTTGCTTCTCTTTTTCACTGTACTCTTCCTGGGTGATTTTTAGTGAAATCTGATTTCAAACAGAGCAAAATGGGGCATCTTATAGAAGAGAGCTATAGAAAAATGAGGAAATAGAGAAACTTTCCGTAACCTAGAAATAACAGTTTAATTTCCAATCTTAAGATAGTGATTCAAAACTATCGTTTATAAAAGACACGACTTGCCTGCAGGTTAGGATTGATAATAGAACATGTCAATGTCAGCATGGGTTTTGCAGTTAAATGACAGGAGATAGTGGCATCAAATTGTTGGCACCTCAAAACAAATTCATAGAATCATTAGGGATTGGAAGGGATCTCGAAAGATCATCTAGCCCAATCCCCCTGCCACAATTCAAGCATCTTTGGAGCTAAGTAGTCAGTTGATAAAGTAGTTATTTTCCAGATAACCAGGATGTTAAACAGAATTCATAGTATTACAGAAATGTTTTGGTTAAAAGAGACCTTTAAAAAGATCAAGTCCAACATTCAACCCAGCACTGCCAGGTCACTACTAAACCATGTCCCTAAGGCACTGTGTTTGTGTGCTTTTGCCTCCAGGGATGATGAATCCACCACTGCCCTGGACAGACTTTTCCAATGTTTGATAACCCCTTAGGTGAAGAAATTCCTCCTAACATACAGACTAATCTTCCCCAGTGCATACTGCAACCTTTTTCTCTGGTCCTATTACTTTCCTCCAAGGAGAAGAGGCTGTATCTCTTCTCACTCCAACATCCTTTCAGTTAATTGCAGAGAGCAAGGAAATCTCCCCTCAGCGTTTCTTTTCTCTTGGTCAAACAACTCCAGTTCACTCAACCATTCCTCAAAGGACTCATGCTCCAGACCTTTCACAAGCCTCACAACTCTCTGGACATTCTCCAGCACTTTAATGTCCTCCTTATAGTGGGGAGTCCAAAACTGAACACAGTGTTCAAGGTGCTGCTGAGTACAGAGGACAATCACCTCCCTACTCCTGTTGGCCACACTATTTCCAATACAAGCCAGGATAACGGTGGTCTTCTTGGCCACCTGGGCACACTGTTGGCTCATATACAGGCAACTGTCAAATAATATCCCCAGATTATTTTCTGATGTGCAGCTTTCCAACCACAGATCCCTAGGTCTGTAGCCTACCATGTGGTTGTTGTGACTCAAGTGCAGGACGCAGCATTTGGCCTTGTTGAACCTCACAGAATGAACTTGGCCCATCACTCCAACCTGTCTAGGTCCCTGTGTAGAGCCTCCCTACCCTCCAGCAGATTGGCACACCCACCCTTGGTGTCATGTGTATGCCTGTAAACTTGCTGAGGCTGAACTCAATACCCTCATCTTGATGGTTAATAAAGATATTAAAGAGAACAGGACCAGTACCAGACCCTGGGGAACTCCACTTGCAACAGGATGCCAGCCAGGTTCGCTATGAAAAGCCATCCATTTGGTCGATGATCTTATCTAAAAGTAGAGCTATCCTGTGAGCTGCAGAATATCACTTATTCAAAGTTTGGTATTGTCATGACAGCTCTGCCTTCTCTCTTTTGTGTCTCGCCGTGATTTACACTAGCAGTAAAGGAATAACCAGAATTACTTGGAAGACTCTGCACTGATTTTATGTACTTATATTTTGGGCTGTCTCGTATTTCTCTGAAAACCATTAAATCCTTAAGAACGCTCCAAGCAGTTCTAAGAATCCAGTAATAATATGCAAAATAAACACCTAATCTCATGGATTTCAAGTATCAATTCCCAGAAATCATTCACAAAGAGTGAGGTTTCTACTGAAACGAACAGTACTTTCTGTGACTCCGTCATGCTGTTTCCGAAGTGGTGCGGTAGCAATTTCAAAGTGCAGTGCTTTATAGCCAATTGAGATGGCTATAAAAATCCAGCACTGCATATTAAGATCATTACTAAATTGCTTCAGCAATACTCACTGATGAGGCAGCTTCAGCAGAAAATGATTCATCTTAATGAACTGTGGCTGCGATAGAGCGAAAGCAGGAGCACAGTGTAAAAAAGGATCTGCAGGTAGGGTCAGGTGCCAAAAAGACTTTGTTTCAAGAAGAATAAGACTTAGTTGGATTCTTTTTGTCTTCAGTGAAGAAGATAGATCGGTCATATTGTTTGCTGTAATTGCAGTTCAAATGACAGCAGATGAGGGTAATGAAATTGTTGTCACGTCAGCCCAGTCTCTGCAGCGGTGTAGACTATTGACATCTCAATTGACAATTGCTTTGTCCTTTCTGAATTAGGGAGGAATGCCATGTTATTGGCCAGTTGGGTAGACAGTTTCATGGACTCTAAGGGACAGTGAATGGTACAGTGTACAAATGCAACCTTGGTTTTTACCATCCTCTGTCATCTTCTGTCTGTGGCCTTTGCTGAGCTTCCAGAGCATTTAGCGTGGTTTCAATACATTCCCCCTGATACTGGTTTTATCACCTTAACAGACTGAATGTTTTAAGTTCTTGTTGGAAATTCGAGGGGAAGAAGATGTTTTTATTTTCAGTCTCTTCTTCCTCTGCTCTTATAGAAAGAAAGTGTGTGCTTTTGATTTCTGTGCTCAGCTGTCAGATAAGGAATGCATGTGCCTCCAGGTTTGGTTCATAAGACTTTCTTCTGGGTGAGAATAAAGCAGAACATGTTTAAAATTCTGTGTTAGATTTATCCTGTCCTTGTGGAAATGCTTCAAAGGAAGTCACTTATTAAACGGATTTCCCAGCTACTTAAAGATCTCCAAAGCACTGCTGCAAAGTTTCTTGGAACACGTTTGGTCTAGGCTTGTCATGAAAACTGTGATGCCTGCTTTGGGATGCTATTTGACACTGCTACCATGTTCTGTGTCATTTTTAAAAATCCTAAGGACCTGTCTGCCAGCACTAAGTGATTTTGGGGGTTTTTTTGGTCGGTGACAAGTGTTACTGTTGATGAAACGTGTCCAACTTCTTTTCCATATGTAGTGCAATTGCTGTAAGTTTTAGAATCCTGTCGTTACACTGTGCCTTTCTGCTCCTTTTTTCCTTCAGATTATAAATTTCTGGTCCGGGAAATAGTTTCATCATTTCCCTCCCCATTCTAGAGCGCTGTGTAAGAGTTAACAGCGGATTTCCAGAACATCTCTTTCATTATGTTGGCCATTGCTGTTTTCACTAGGCCACATAATAGAGGGAGGAGATGCAGCAGAGAGTGTAGCAGGGTGTTGGTTGTCTCCTCAGAATTCCCAGATACACAATAAATCCAAAGATGTGTAAGAAGAGTAGTGTCGTTTGCTTAACTACTGGGCTGAGTGTGGAAAGAAATGCTTTATAGACAGGAGACCAGGCTCTCATTTTTCCTCTGTTTTCGTTGTGGAAATTTTCGAAGGAGTGGCAGCTTTCTTGGCATTTTTTTCACTGTTGTTCCTCAGGTACCTTGTAGAGAAGGTTTATGCTTGATCTTTCGCCACTTTAATACACAATTATGTGACAGCAGTTGCTGTGAGCCTGTTGATCCATCCTGATGCAACAGAAGCCATAATAAAGCTTTAGCATCCTGTATGGAATACCTTCAGTGACACAAGGTCTTTCATGTGCTGTTGAGTAGTCTGAAGATCCTTATATTTGCAGAGCTTCATCACTTTTGGAATATGAAGCCAAATGTGCTAATTAACCAGGTGGAATTACAGAACAACCATCTCATCCTTTATTGTTCAGTTAATTATCTATGTATGATCTTCCTGATAGCTTTTTAGATGACAGTGTACATCAGCAAAATAAGTGCAGTGCCTTGAAAAGTACCTTTAAAATAATAAATTCCATTTAATTACATTTTTATGGATTGAGGAGCACTAGCTACTAATTTTTCTTGTGTATTTGTGTCATTTTTTTCTGTACTCCCGAGCAAAGGCAGTATTTTTGTAAAAGGCAGTAAAGTTTCCAGTCATGGTGGAATGGCAAAGCTGGATGAAGCTTTAAAGACTCAACACAGCCTATTGTTTGCAATAAGTTTTGTTTAAAGTTGTTTATTATTTATTTTATTTACTAGATAACGTAATCACTAATTTTCTCTATTTAATATAATACTTTCATAAATTTATTATTTGTTTTTTATTATCAGTCTGCACCACTTTGAAATATTCCAGATTGCCCGTAGTGTTCTTTTGTTTTGGCTAGTTTAAAAGAGGAAGGTGTTAGAGCATCTCTGACCATCTGAAGCGAATGGCTGCCTTAGCCAGAACCCAGACACCAAGGTAGTTAATTGCAAATAGTCATTCACTGTTTCTAATTCTAAACCATCGTCCTTTCCGCACATCTGTCACCCTCGTTTTTCTTTCAGTATTCTGTATTCTATCCTTAATGAAAAGCAAAGAAAGAATATAATTTCGTTCTATTGTAGATGACAGCTAAAAGTTAGAACCAGATCTCCCCACTCGGCAGAATTTCCCTATGTGAGTTACCTTTTGTTGGCTTAGAACATTTGTCCGACAGCTATGGAAAACTGGCTTTTCTTAATAATTTAAGGGGGCTTTCTGTTTGTTTCTTTACATATTGCATTAGCATTCCTAGAGACTCTGACCTTTCTTTGGGAGTGCAGATGGAATAAGACCCTTTGCTTGCCATGAAACAAAAGGTCTGAGCAGATGACTGTTCTTTTCAATTGTACCACCTTGAGATGTGAAAGTCCAGGCTCTAACAGTCCCGTGTGCAACCATTCTGGAACTGCATGTGTCACATCAGTGACACAATGTCCTACTGCAGACATGGTTGAGACCAATATTCTTGCAGAAGCAAAGTGTGGTCTTGCTGTACCAAAACCTTGTGCTGCCTGGCACAGAGAGCTGCTTTTCTTTGGAGTGAGTACTAAAGTCATGTGATTTTTGAGACTATTGCTGCTTTTCATTTCCTTCCGGAGACTCATTTAAGAATGTCTTCATTCAGAAATAGGCTTTACTCAACATGAAGGAGTTGGTGTGCTTGGTAGCTTTGGTGTGCTTGTGACCCCTTCCAGAGTATATTTTGGTTGCCTTTATGTGAGTAAGGCAAGTAGGCAGTTTAATGCTCATGTCTTTAACGTCTTATTTCTGGGACAAAAGGAATTCTGAAAGCTTCAAAATGCACATTGTATCTGTAGAAGGAAACTCCTGTGAAGCCAGATACAGGGACTAGTATATCCAAAGTATTTCACGGGCACAAGTTTCTGTGTTCATTACCTGGGACACTGGCTTCTGAATTTTGAATAGTTAGTTATACGAACAAACAAGAAACCTACTTTTGGATTCTTCAGAAAGAATTTTGCCCAGTCATTATCTTTGATAGGAAGAAACAGTTGCAAAGAAAGATTTTATAGCTGAGTAAGTTGTAAAAACCAATATAATGACATAGAAAATCTTTAGGATATGATATCAGATAGGTTGCGTAAGCTAAAAGAACAGTAACCTCAAGGCATGCTTGATGTTTTTAGTTTGGAAAGTGATATTTGCAAATAAGGACAGAGTGGAATTTTTTAACCTAAACTGTGTTCTTTTTGTTTGTATGTTTGTGAAGTGAATAGAAAGACATGCTAACAAGAAGCAGAGAGAACTGCAACAAGGAAACATAAAGTTAATGTAGTAAATTTCTTTCTATGTGCTGTGATTGAAAAATGAATCCAGTGTGAATGTTAGGCTGGAATAAACCCTATCCATAGTCATAGGTTGGGTGTGTATACTTTTAACATTCGAATAATGCCACTATTTCTCAAAGTTACTTTCAAGTGCTGCTTTAAAATTCTGTTATCAAGTCACATGCATAACGTAGTGAAAATGATTGCAGGTCAGAGATGAAGTCTGTAGACACAGAGAGATGTTGAGGTAGTGGCTGCTTTTGAGGCAAGGTGTGAAAAGTGCCTACCTTTTGCTGGCATCACTTCTCACCTGTGATGAGATTGCTAGCACGATTAAAACCACCCACAGAGGGACAAGACCTCAGCCTTAAATGAAGAAGGAATGAACAGGCCTGGCAACACATAACACATTTTAACACTTGCAGGTCCTGACTATCTTGATTCTAGACCACTAAAAAACAGAAAGGCTGGTGAAGGGACTACAGGGAAAGTGTGATGACAAGAGGCTGAGGGAGCTGGGGTTGTTTAGCCTAGAGAAGAGGAGACTCGGGGGACCTTATTCCTCTCTATAACTACCCGAAGGGCAGTTGTAGACAGGTGAGGCTCAGGCTCTTCCCCCAGGCACCTAGTGATAGGAGGGAAAGGGCAGGGCATGAAGCTGCCAGGGGAAGGTTAGGTTGGATGTTAGGAAGCCCTTCCTCCTGGAAGGGGTGATCAGACACTGGAATGGACTGCCCAGGGAGGTGGTGGAGTCCCCATTGCTGGAGGTGTTTAAGAAAAGACTGGACATGGCCCTTAGTGCCCTGGTCTAGCTGATGTGGTGATATCAGATCACAGGCTGGGCTGGATGAGCTCAGAAGTCTTTTCCAGCCTCACTAATTCTGTGATTCTCTGAAATCTGAGCACTGAGAACGGTTGCTTTCAACCACCTGTGAGGAGGAATTAAAGTCAAAAGCTGAAAAGGGTAAACAAGAAGCCAAGGAAATGTGAAGCCATCAACTTGCTTTCAGAACACCAGGGTAATACTGGAGCAAGTAGGAAGCAATTGATAAGCAGTTAAAAACACATTGCTGAGTAATGATTACCAGAGAATGCCATTCTCTTTCAATTCTTTTTCACATTTTTCTCAGGGGACACCATATGTTGGGAGGATTTAACCCTGAAAGTGCTCTGGAAAAAACAAACAAAGGTGTAATTCAGCAGGATCTTTCAGCAGAAATAATCAAATAATCTGTTAAGCAGCACTTAGAAAAACCTGTCAGGAAAAGAATCCCACAGAAGAATATCTAGAACTTTTTTAGCCACAGCAACTTGTCTTTTACACATCATGCTGTGATGAAACATTCCAATACTATATTTGGATTTATAAATTGATGTATGGTTTATAAGACATATGAGTAATCCTTTCATCCTTCACACATAAAGCTTTGAGCTTTCCACTTCAAGAAGAGTATAGGCCAGTTGGAGAGACTCCAGGGGAAAGCAGTAAAAATGATCAGAGATTTAGAAAGCTTATCCTAGAGGGAAAGAATTGAGTGATCTGAATTCATTTATCTGAAATACCAAAGACTTAGAGGGGCGTTACAGGCCCAGCAGCACACCTTTGAAGAGTGACTTTGCTGTGCATGATCCCTAGGGAGGGTGTAGAACAAAATCTAATAGACAACGTAGAGTAAACACTGGATGTAAGACAAGTAATGATTGTGATGTGATAGATTACAAAGCAGATCATCAGGTCTGTAGCATCAAAAATATCTGGGTGCCATTTGTTAGCCACGATGCAACCATACTTGGTTCTGCCTCAGCTCAAGTAGAGTAAAATGATCCATGATTCCAACCTGAATGATTCTACCATTTAAATGTTACACTTGCTTATTCTCAACAGTCATTTAGTAGTTTTGTTTTCCCTCTTATTTGCTTTATTTGTGGCTAGGAGAGATAAAAAATTTTTAGAAAAGAAACTTGTCCACATATTAATGAATACTAGATCAATCCATTTGTAATTCACATCCACCTAGTATTTCATCGGCTCTTCAGTTTTCCTGTTGCTCAAGCCAGGATACAACTCCTTAGGAAAAAGGCTGGTTCTTCATCAGCCTCTATTGTCACAGCTCTTTTCAGTATTTCTCTTATGAGGAGAGGCTGAGGGGGAGTTGGGGTTATTTAGCCTGTAGAAGAAGAGACTGAGGGGGAACCTTATCTCTCTCTATAACTACCTGAAGGGAACTTGTAGACAGATGGGAGTCAGGCTCTTCCCCCAGACAACTAGTGATAGGAGGAAGGGGCAGGGCCTGAAGCTGTGCCAGGGGAGGGTTAGGTTGGATGGTTGGATCACCCTCCTTGAAAGGGTGATCAGACACTGGAATGGGCTGCCCAGGGAGGTGGTGGAGTCCTCATCCCTGGACATGTTTAAGAAAAGACTGGATGTGGCATTTAGTGCCCTGGTCTTGGTGATTATGGTGATGTCAGGTCATGGGCTGGGCTGGATAAGCTCAGAAGTCTTTTCCAGCCTCAATAATTCTGTGATTCTGTATTTGGAGCCTATTCAAGACTCCATTGCTTTGGATGGCATTAAGGTCTTTTTAAATGCTAGGTTTTGAGTTTGTATCAATTGCTTTTGTCCAGCTCTGGGTAGATCAGGGGGTAGGGTTATCCACATAAAATCAGTCATGTAGGATTTGGGTAATACACTGATGAGTCTCACAGAGATTAATCTTTTCATCCAAATAGATGCCTAAAATTTCCAGAAGTAACATGGGAATAAATCAACAAGTTAGTACATCCATTTTTCCCCCAGACTTTCACCTTTGTTAGGAATGCTCTATGCATTATTCTCAGAACCTGCGACCTACACCTTACCTCAGGGATTGTTATTAATTTAAATTGCTGAGATCAATGTTATGTTGATACCCTTCCTAGATAGAACCCCACCAGCGGTCTGCCCCATAGAGTCTCCTTCTCTGGAGGTGTTCAAGACCCGCCTGGATCTGTTCCTGTGCAACTTGGTCTAGGTAGCCCTGCTGTGGCAGGGGGATTGGACTAGATGATCTTTTGAGGTCCCTTCCAATCCCTAATGATTCTGTGATTCAGTGATTCCTAGAATGATTCAGATTGGAAGGGACCTCAAATATCTTCTAGTTCCAACCTCCCTGCCATGAGCAGGGACACCTCCCCACTAGACCAGGGTGCTCAAGGCCCTAGCCAATCTGGCTATGAACACTTCCAGGGAGGGAGCAGCCACAGTTTCCCTGGGCAACCTGTTCCAGTGTCTCAGCACCCTCATAGTGAAGAAGTGTAGCAGGGCCTTGTGTTATACTGTATCTCATGAAGAGCCGTGATGAACAGTATCAAGGTAACTCTTACTAACAGAGAGTCAGTAATGTAACTCAGGCTGAAACAATCACATGTAAGTGTTATACTCTGGGTCTCAGCATGACTATCCACAAGCTTTTTTTCATGATCTGGAACTACACTGAAGAATGTTTTCAAACATGAGTTAACATTTGTTCCTACTTATGTATATTAGAATAAAATTTCCCATAGAAAATATTTAACATAATTTCTAAGAAATCAGAACAGTTTGGGTTCGAAGGGACCATTAAAGGACATCTAGTCCAATCTTCCAGAGGTGGGGAGGGACATCTTTAACTAGATCATGTTGCTGAGACTTCTGTCCAGTCTGGTCTGGAATATTTCCAGGGATGGGCATCTGCCACCTCTATGGGCAACCTGGGCCAGTGTCTCATCACCCTCGCTGTAAAATATTCCCAACTTCTACCCTGAATCTCTCCAATTTTAGTTTAAAACCATCACCCCTTGTCAGACTGCAACAGCCCCTGCTCAAAAGTATATCCCCATCTTTCTTCTAAAATCACAAGCATCTGGATGAACTCATTTTGCTATGAGAGCATAGGGGTTTCTCACTGGAAAGTTCAACATTCTGTTTCAGTTCGTTTCACAGAGTATTGCAAGAAGACATCAGTAAACCGAACTAAGACACTCAATGCAGGTCCAGAGAAGTGGAAAGCAGAAACAGTCAAAGCAAAGTGCGATGACTCATTAATCTATTGTGAATGTCTTCACCTTAGCACTATAGCTCTGTAGCACCATGTCATCTCCTTCTCTGTATCATTTATATACTGCTAAACTTTTAATGCTAGGGCTCTATAAATCAACTTACAAAAATACCCATAATTACTTCTATATTTGTGTCTTGATTTTGCTCTGTATTCTTATTAAAAAAAAGTTGCTGGATGAGATGGAAAAGAATGGATGAGAGCCTATTTTTGTGTTAGTTGCAAATAGTTCCGAGGCTACAAGCTGAGCTTTGATTTCATTCTGTATTTTCAAGCTTTCAACGGAATTGGCAGAGAGCTTTTCAAGAAAATATTTCTGTTCAGCTTTGCAAGATAGATGCTAAATTCTTCTCATCAGATGGAACACGAACAAAATAAACTGATGAGTCTGTAGATTTCAGGAATGAATCTTGATCAGAAAGATGTCAGGAAAAGTATAGCTTTACGTAGTTCCACAACTCAAAATAGTTAACATCTCATCAAAAGTTAATAAATACTTTTAAACCAGATCTTGGTATGTACATCTACAGGAACAAATGCTTTTCATTTATGTTATTAGGAGGGGAAATAGCTTGTGCTGCTGTCAGTAATTACAGTAATTAGTGCAGAAAATTATGTAGATGCTATTTGTCAGTGACAGACAAACTACGATTGACTATCAGCATAAATATGGTTCCTGTGCCTGTAACAGCTAGTGTCCTTTGAGCATAGTTAGTGAACCATGTTTGAATCCAAGTAATGTAAAAACAGCAGCAAAGTTCTCAGACCTCACTGCAGTTGTTCCAGGTTTCTCTCACTGCCTGCTTATCTCTGGGCACTGCAGAGGACTCACAGTGTGCTTTGATTTCTTTGTCTAAAACTTACATGTCTGAATCTAAGTGAATTAAGTTAGGGTCAGGAATTAAATAGGATGAAGTGACAGGTAAGAGTGTGAGCAGTGGGTGAAAGGGAAAAATAATGTTCAAGGTTTTGTCTGAATTGTCTGATGAAAATGGGGGACAATAAAGGAAAAGAGGCTTTGCTTTGTTTAGCCTGTGTAACAACAAGCTCTGCCGTGTTGCCCTGTTTTGAGATGCTTCTCAAAATGACCACCTTAGCTAGCTGATTGATTAGTGGTTACGAATAAAGACAGCACTTTTCACAGGAGAGGCTGGTGGCTCTGTAGGAATCATGACTCTGTAAATATAGATGCCTTGTACAAAGCTGTGCTTGCCAGCAGATGGGACATGTGAACCCACCTCCGTCTCCTGCTGCCAGCTCTTAATGCTGGTGATGGTGAATGTGTACCTGGTCTGTGATATAGGCTAAGTTGTTTGGCTTTCTACGAGATTTTCAATTTGCCACTCCATTCGGCTAGAAAATCTTCATGGCCAGCACAAGGCAGCCAGTGGCAGTGTGTGGCCAAAGGCAGGGAGGACAGCAGAGTTAACTATTTTGGCAGCAGTGAGGCTTTAGATCAGCCTGTGACAATCTTCAAAACTATGCACCCTGCAATCCTCAACCTGGCTTTTTGCTGCTAATTAGGAAACTCTCTGCTTAAATCATGGGACGCTTTGGGTTGGAAGTGACTGTTGATGATCACCTAGTCCACTCCCCTGCCATGAGTAGGGATGTTTTTCATTAGATCAGGTTATTCAATGCCTTGTCCAGCCTGACCTTGAACAGTTCCAGGGATGTCTTCATCTGTAGTCATGAGCAGACCGGTTGATGTTTTCTTAGTGGAAGGGTAGGGGTGAGGATGGGGTAAAACTAAAACAAACCAACAAAGCTCATGGTCTTAATGCAAAAATAAAACCAAGTCATAATGAGCAAAAGGATAGTCTTTAACAGTACATTCCGATCACATTCAGCCACACAGTCCCTTATGTTGTGTTTAGCACTATTCCCTGCAAACTGCAAATGATCCTATCACAGCCAGCCAGCCAGCCAGATGATGTTTACCCCAACCAACAATCTGATTTAGCAATTCTGGATCTGAGCACTGTTTGATTTGTGCTTGTGGGTGCACCAAAAATATGCAAAAACTTCCTGCATGAAGAGGAAGTCAAAATACACATGCCTCAACTACCTAAAGAAAGGTCACAAAGAGGTGTATGTTGGCTTCTCCGTGGTGACTGATGACAGAGACAGGGGCAGTGGTCTGAAGTTGAGGCAGGGGAGGTTTAGATTGGATTTTAGGAAGAAATTATTTACAGAAAGAGTGGGGAGGCACTGGAATGACCTTCCTAGGGAGGTGGTTGAGACACCTTCACCTGCTTCACACCAGGCTAGAGTGGCAGAATGAAGGGGGTTAGTTTGTGTTTTTCCATCGATCAGGTATTTAGGTATTTGTTGGTGTGGGGATGGTTGGACTCTGTGATCTAGTAGATCCTTTCCAACCAGGTTTATTCTCTGATTCTATGATCTTCACTTGCAGGTGTATGCTAGCCTAGAATGGAAATGTGAGGAGAGGAAAGACATTTCAAAAAATCAAATACTAAGCGGTTAATCCCGTTCCTAAGCAGCAGATCTTGGATTTGTCTGCTTTACATTACTAATCCTCTCTTTTTAGAATAAATAATTGGACTGATTTTGACGCAAAATATTTAGAGTTGGTGTATCACACAGCTTTTTCTAGCAAAGCTGAACTGCTTCTTGTAATTCTTGGAGTGTCAGTGTATGCCAAAACTGAAGTTATTTTCTACTTCTTGTACTAATGACAGCAAAATGGTGATAGTGTGATTGAAAATGGTTTTCAGTGAACTTGAATCCTCATTAATGCTTAAAAAATCAGCTTATTCTGAATAATTGGGAATACAGGCTTTTCTTTCCAAGACAAATCTTATTCTTGAGTGTTCCTGTTGTGCAGTTAGGCTGCTGCATATTGGCGGTGATGTTTGGGAAATGTATTCCTAATTAGTTTTTATAAATGTAAAAATATAGCATAAATGCAACTTCTAATGAGACTCTAAGTGTATTTTCCCAGCTTGTTGTTTCCCTTCTGTTCAGCTAGATCTGATGTGAATGTATCTTTAGGGACAAATAAATGTAGTCAAAAAATCCATGATGGGAAAAACATTAAACTGCAAAACTGATTAGAGGAGAAGGGATTGGTTTCCCTTGCATATTGGAGAATGTTTTTATACATTTTTCCAAGTAGCAGTGTAATTTAACAAGAAAGGACTAGCAGAAAGACTAGCTTTACTGTTATGATATAAACGCAGTGCTTTACTTACTGTACCTACAGCATGATTCTTTTTAAACCTGCACTCAGTGCCTTGCAGGTATTTTAACAATGACATCCCAATTTCACTTTCCCACCATCTCCTTTCAGGTTGGAAAAGTACACAGTTTTTTTAAGCCCAGGAGTGTAACTCTCTGCCCCGATAATATTTTCATTTCTTTCTTATAATTCAATAGATTCGGCTGCAGTGTTTGACACTGATACTTGAAGGAAAAAGCAGTTGTAAAGGAGTGATTCTGAGGCCAGAACACAGTAGCTCAGTTTAAAAAATCCCTTGAAATATCAAGAAGACTTTGTAACAAAGAATAGACTCTCTCGTATTTCTGACTGTTGTGGGTCTCAGATGATATTGCTGAACCCCTCGTGTCCACGTGTCAGTGTTGCTGGGCACTCCAGGCTCATCTGCAATGTAAAAAGTTTTCTTTACCTGCTATATAAAAAGAACTGCCTAAAGGTACCCGGTCACAGCTTCTGTCATGAGAATGCGGGCCATAATCCATGGAAGAATTGTGAGTGCTCTTCACTTTGACCCTCACTGGAAGCTGTACTGAAATGTGGCATCTCTGTTGGTTCAGGAGGATGAAAAGATGATGCACTGGCAGCCGGAATGTAGGGAATAGTAATAACTATAAAAATGGCCACGGGCAGGAACAGAGGAACTGTGTAACAACTGCTGGATGAATAGCTGAAGGCCTCAGTATATAATGACAAAGAGTGTAAAGGGGATAATAATTTCCTCCTTGTGTAAGATGACTTCAGGGAATATCCTTCTTACCTGGCGGCCCTGTACATCATGTTTTTTCTATCTGACATCAAATGGGAAATAACTGAAAGCACTATATTTTTCTACAAAAAAAATGTCAAAACAATAAGGAAGATGGCTGAGTTGTTAAACCCAAGGCCATTAGGAAGAAGCACTAGGTAATAATAGGGTTAATTAGATTTGTAGGGACTTTTTTTCCCAAAAGAGCCCTCTGAAGTGATCTGGCAGCAGGATCTGAAACAGGAATTAATGAATGCAATGAAAGTAGGCAGCTTTTAAGTATGGTATGCACATTAGTTCAAATTTTATGAATCATACTGAACTTAATAATGACTTTTCCACCCAGAGAACAGAATGTAGTGAAATTTTATTCAGCTAAGTCCTTCTGGTATAATCTGCCACATGAGTCAGAAATAGGAATTGTTGTAAGAACTCAGGTAAATTTATATTTTAATCTCCCTCTACAACATGAAGGAGATTACATAGAGAAGGTAACATCTACTACGTTCAATATTAATAGTTTCTTAGAAATTGATTAATGGAATGAAAGATAAGGCAGAAAGAGAAACCTCTGCACGTAAGTCCCTCCTTGTAACATTGCATAATGGTTGTGAAACGTGTTTTAATTTTTGCTGTGCAAGGTGTTTCTTGTTTGTGTGTACCAAACAGCAAAGGAATCTGCTGGCAATAATGAACACTAATCATCAGGCACAGCTATAACAAGCATATTGAACTTCCCTGTCTGTCGTGTGCTACTTTGAAAGATGTGCTGTATCGCCAGGAAAATACAATCGGCAAATAGAAGCTCCAGCAAAGGGCAAGGGGAAATCTTTCCTGATGCCCCTCTGTTCATAACTAATCTTATTTCTCTACAAGTATTCATACAGCAGTACATATACTGTGATTGAAATATATCAAAATTCAATCAAAATATATCAGTCAAAGCATTTTACATGACTCCCTTTCCACACCACAAAGTGGAATTTGATTAATTAGAAAACCTGGATTAGACATCACTGATCCAGGTTTCTCTGAAAGAGAGAACAGTATCGTATTGGTGAACCAACCAATGGAATTGTTTGGGTCATGAATATGGTACACTACACTCTGAGATAGTTTTTGTAATTGAGTGTTGTTGAAGCAGCTGGTCTGTGGAAACTCAGATACTACCTCAGGTTGGATTCTGCATTGCCTTGCCGGTACTGTTAGCGTGTCATGTCCCATAGCACAGCCAGGCTTGCAGCGCCAGGGAAGATCTTCAGCGAGGCAAGTCGTTGCATTGGTATTTTCTGGTTATATTATCTTGGTTTGCTGCCTGAAACGGTTTTATAAAATCTGAGTTCATACAGTGTCCAGGAACAAATCAGTTTGTTTCACACCCTAGAGCATGATTGTGGCAAAACGCAATGAGAGATCATGTAGGACAGGAGAGCGATATTTATTCATGAAATCTCCAATGAAGTTACCCAGTTATGGTCATATATTTCATTAGTTCTTCATTTCACCCTCTTCCTCTCTTATGGGGAAATGCTGAAAGACTTGAGTCTTTTCAGCTTGCAGACTGAGGAGGGACATTATCAGTGCTTATCAATATCTGAAGGAGGGATGTCAAGAGGATGGGGCTTTTTCTGTAGCACCCAGTGACAGGAAAAGGGGTAACACGCACAAGCTGGGACATCTGAACATTCAGCCAGGCTGCTCAGAGAGGTTGTGGAGTCTTCTCTGGAAACACTCCAAATGTGAAACCTAGTGATCCTGTGTGACCTGCTTTAGATGGACCTGCTCTGGCAGGTGGTTGGACTAGATGGTCTCTGGAGGTCACTACCAGCCCTTACCATCCAGTGAGTCTTTAGTCCTTACAAGCTGTGGGCTGCATGTGCCAGAGTGGCCTGGCTCACTTGTGTGTGACACAAAGGACAACAAACCCTTACCACATTTCTCGGCATTTTCCTTAGTGGTAACCACCAAGTCAATTTTGGACAGATGATTAAAAACCTTTAAGATTCCACTTCTGTTATGGGATAGTGCTTTCTTCGCTCTTTAAGTCTTAGACAAGGTAGCTGCTTTTCTTCATTTGGTATGCACACATCTTTAGCAGCTTTATCACACTGATGCACTTCCCTGTTGGGTTTACAGGTAAGAGAATGGCGTATGTCCGTGTTGTAATCTCGCTGCCAACATCCCACTGTTACAGTACAGGGCTTTCCACTGACAAGACAACTGTGCAGTGGTCTTTGTTCTTTCTTTGAGTGCTTACGCACACCTTAAACACACGTTTGCATTCATATTTTATTTCTTTCTAACCTATCATTTCCATTATGTGTGCATTCTGTTCTCAGTGCATTTTATGGCTTCAGCGAGTCGCTGCATTGAACTGTTGGTGGTAAGGCACACTGTGGTAAAGCCAGGAATCTGCCAATTAGAGATGATGTCTTTTATGTCTCTACAGTACACTCTTCTGGCTAACTACCTGCAAATCATATGTTTCTTAAGTACAGTTTAAGGTTATGGCTTAAATGCTACTTTCTTCAACTTCCCTATTATTTAGAGGTTCCCAGCAAGGACTGTGAAACCTGTGCTGAATTTACCTACTGGAATCTTCATTCTGTTCACTGGCTTCAAAAATGTCTCTGTGTAGGGTAGTAGCAAAATGCAATGTCCTTTTTGGATTATGGCTGAGAGTTTCATTTAACTTCTCATATGAAAGCTGACACTGTCAAGCTGCAGTCGATCTTGGAGGCTCTTTTTGATTGCTGGGAAGTTACATACCCTATTGTTAGTAACTTGGGAAAAGAAACTGACCCCCACCTCTCTCCAGCCTCCTTTCAGGTAGTTGTAATGGGCAACAAGATCTCCCCTCAGCCTCCTTTTATAGCTATAAGATGGAAGAGCTCTTTCCCCTGTCCTTTTCCCACTTTGTTATAATAGTAATGTCTCCCATCACATTCCACTATTACAAGTTATAATCCACAGGAACAGTGATCAGCATTTGTGGAATCCAAAGGCAGATGAATTTTACCAGCACCTATCAAGTAGGTTTGATTAGTCTTCCCTAGCTTATACATTGACCCGATCTTTATGTTCCTGTTGTCATCAGGGGTTTTGAATGAAGATAATTTTGAATTGGATGTACACCAGTATTAAATCAAGATCTCTTCCATTTTTCCTTTTGGAGTAGTCTTCTCTTCTTCATAGAATCATAAGGAAACAAAGAATGCTTTGAGTTGTAATGGACCATTAAGGATCAGCTGTTGCAACTGCGGCTGTCACTAGCTGAGGATCCTGTTCAGCCTGACCTTGAATCTTAAATGTCAAAGGCCTGAAAACCTTCTGAGTTCTTAAAACAAAACAGAAACTTTCAGTCTAAATGGAGGTGAGACTGTCACTCAGGTTGTGAACTTCTGTAGCACTGATCTTCCCACCCACCTCTTCCCACATCCAGCCCCCAATCTTTCAGAAGCTGAGTATGATTCATCTCATCTCTTCAGATGTCTCTTTGATATGAGATGAATCATGCTTTGAAAGCCCTTAATGAATTTGCATCGATTATAAAGGTAGCATAAATGATTAGTGTAGTACTCATTTGACCACATGAATTCTACCAAAAAGTTTTACTGTAGCACACTTTACTGAGTGCCCTAGCATTGTTTCATTAAAGTTAATTGCACCGTTGTTCCATTCCACATTATTTCCAAGAAGAAATCTTTTAAAGAAGGCAGGTATGATGAAACAAAATCATTTTTGATAGGAAAATAGTGGAAAATCTCTCTTCCTCACTTGTCTCTCCAACCTACTTTCCCTTTTCTCCTCACTGTATCGTCCTTTTCTTGTTCTTCTCTTTTAAACCTGTCAACAGTAGCACTGTTTTTTGGATTCCAAGGCAAACCTGCTTCCAAACACAATATAGTCTGATGCAGCTACATTTTATGTATGTTAGGAAAGAAGTTGTTTTTACTCCTTTTATTTCCAAACATCATTTCTGCAATGGGAGTAGCATGTGTTAGGGAGCTTTGATTTTGTGGCTTCATAAAGCAGTGGTGATACAACCATGCGAACAGGCAGCAAACACCAGCAGTCCTCTCAGCACTGCAGAAAACAGAAGGGATTATCTTTGGTACTCTTGGTTATCATGCAGCAGAGGCAGACTGAATCAGGAACTCCTTTAGTCAAAACAGAACAGCTTTGTGGCCAGAAATGAGCTTTCCCTTTACAGATGTCAAGTGTTAATAAAGGAGAGAGGAGACGATTGAAGCATACCACTACCTAATCTGCTCAATGTCATGCCCTAGGTGAAAAGTGCAGCTGAATCAAACTCTGGCTGCTCTTTAGCCCACTCATTCACTCTCATCATCATTCTGGAATACTCTCAGTTCTTCACTTTACTGATAGAAGCACATGCAGATGCTTTTTGGGTCAAAAGGGTGATAGTTATGTCACCAAAGAAGATTCTTCAATCATTGTTTCTTGTCTATGGCTAATATTTTGAATAAAATTTCCATTCTTGATGTTCATTTAAAGTATACTTTTGATTCTTTATTACTAGTCACAGGGTAATGGACAAATTCTTCCCTTCTGAAGAAAACATAATCCTTTTATCCTTATCGTTGCCCTGGCAGTAGCTTAGTAACCGTGATCACCAGCCTCAGCTGGCAAATAAATAAAATTTCATTCTAATGATCCCATAGTTCTGAATTACCTTCATGGGGATGTTAATGAGCATCCTGAGTAATTAAGCACTGTTGCAATTTAAGATAAAAATTCAGAGGTTTCTTTTTGTCACTATGAATTAAGTAGCCCATTAGGACTTCAGACCCTGCATATTTTTTAAGCTAAAATAATGATCAAATGAAATTTATATGAATCATAGAAGCATGGAATCATCAGAGATCGGAAGGGACTTGAAAAGATCATCCAGTCCAATCCCCCTGCCACAGCAGGACACTCAGACCA
>VZRI01014335.1:114840-141181 GCA_013397515.1 Upupa epops | reverse complement strand
CCCAGCTTTTTTGTAGCCCCCTTCAGATACTGGAGGCCACAAACAGGTCACCTCGGAGCCTCCTCTTCTGCAGACTGAACAGCCCCAACTCTCTCAGTCTGGTCTCAGAGGAGAGGTGCTCCAGCCCTCTGTTCATCCTCGTGTCCCTCCTCTGGACTCACTCCAGCACGTCCACATCCTTCTTGTAATAAGGGCTCCAGAACTGGACACAGTACTGCAGGTGGGGTCTCACCAGAGCGGAGCTGACGGAGACAATCCCCTCCCTCAGCCTGCTGGCCACACTTCTCCTGATGCAGCCCAGGATCCCGTTTGGCTCTGGGCTTCAAGTGCACACTGCTGGCTCATGCTGAGAAAAACACAAAGCAAAATATTTTATTCCCTTAAAGCCCCCTTCTGTTTGTACACATAAAACTGCTAAAAAAGTCTGTATTCTTTAACTATACCCTCCCCTAGGTTGTGTTGTAATAAAAAAGCTGAATTCCAGGCAACACATGATTTTAGTATTGAATTTTAATGCATGGATGGCAGCTATTACCAAAGTGTTTAAGAATGACTGAGCAGCATAGATTGTGTAGATAAAACTCACGGTTATTGTCTAAATAGATACGACTGTTTTTTCTGTACAGACAGAAGAGAAATGCCTGCTTGAAACAACAGCCTAAGCAGACTGTTGTCACTACCAGCTAATACATTCAGCTGGAAGTTCCCATTAGCTATATGACCTATGAAAATTAGCAGTATCAAGTACATAGAGCATAGTTGTTCCTCTCCTTTCTGTGATTGAGAGATAATGCTTTTGTTATAAATATAAGCCGTGATTTGTCAATTTGTGTAATGTGTCAGAGGACAGGAAAAGGGTAAAAACTAACTTTATTCCCCCAGCATCTATTTATTTTACCTTCTTTGTCCTGAATCACATTGCACTATTGATATTGTTCCAAAGTTTATCTCTTGGGGTGAAGAGGAGTTAGACATATGTACTGTATGCACATAGATATATGTGTGTTAGATGTATGTCTGATTTTCATAGAATCATTAGGGATTGGAAGGGACTTTGAAAGATCATCCAGTCCAATCCCCCTGCCACAGCAGGATCACCTAGACCAAGTTGCACAGGAACACAGCCAGCTGGATCTGGAACATCTCCAGAGAAGGAGACTCCACAACCCCCTGGGTAGCCTGTTCCAATGCTCGTCACCCTCACTGGGAAGAAGTTCCTTCCCCTAGTGATAGGGGGAAAGGGCAGGGCCTGAAGCTGTACCGGAGAGGGTTAGGTTGGATGTTTAGGAAGCCCTTCCTCCTGGAAAGGGTGATCAGACACTGGACTGGACTGCCCAGGGAGGTGGGGGAGTCTCCATTGCTGGAGGTGTTTAAGACTGGATGTGGCCCTTAGTGCTGTGGTCTAGCTAATGTGGCTGGGCTGGGCTGGATGAGCTCAGAGGTCTTTTCAGGCTCAATGATTCAGTGATTCTGTATTGCTAATGGTTTATTTTGTATATCTTCTACAGGTCTAGGATTCAGCATTGCAGGAGGGGTTGGAAACCAACACATCCCTGGGGACAACAGCATTTATGTCACCAAGATCATTGATGGAGGAGCTGCACAAAAAGATGGGAGGTTGCAGGTTGGAGATAGACTTCTTATGGTAAGTATCACAAATTGAAATCACATTTTATTTGGCAAAGATCAGTTTCTCTAAGGACAGTCATTCACCATCCGTCTTTCTGGAGGTAACCATTCTCATGTCTATTATAATTATGTATTATAGTTCCATCATCTTCTTGTTTTTCCCATTCTTTATATACATTTATGAGACTCCAATTAAAAAAGCATTATGTTGGAAAACAACTTTTTATGAAGAAAAAGCAACAGATTATGTTACTTTGACAAACCTTTACTGAGAATAATTGTAGTGGGCACATCAGGATCGTTGGGCCAATGCCAATTGTCTGAGGGACAAGACAACCAAGTGCCAGATCCTGCGTTTCCATCACAACAACCCCAGGCTGGGGGATGAGGGGCTCGAAAGCTGCCCAGCAGAAAAGGGCCTGGGTGTGCTGGGGGACAGCTGGCTTCATAGGAGCTAGCAGGGTGCCCAGGTGGCCAAGAAGGCCAACAGCACCCTGGCCTGGATCAGGAATAGCGTGGTTAGCAGGAGAAGGGGAGGTCTTGTGCTCTTGTACTTTGCCCTTGTGAGGCCTCTTCTCGAGTACTGTGTTCAGTTCTGAGCCCCTCATGACAGGAAAGAAATGGAGATGCTGGAACGGGTCCAGAGCAGAGCTACCAAACTCGTGAGGGGTTTAGAGAACAAGTTGTGTGAGGAGAGGCTAAGGGAACTGGGCCAGGTTAGTTTAGAGGAGGCTGAGAGGGGTCCTCCTTGCCCTCTACAACTTCCTGGAGGGAGGTCGTAGAGAGGTGGCTGTTGGCCTCTTCTCCTTGGTGCCTGCTGACAGAAGCAGGGGCACTGGTCTGCAGATGAGGCAGGGGAGGGTTGGATCTGCAGAAGAAATTCTTTGCAGACAGAGTGGTTGGGCACTGGCAGGGCCTTCCCAGGGAGGTGGTGGAGTCCCCATGCCTGGAGGTGTTGAAGAACCGTGTAGCCATGGTGCTTCACGCCAGGCTAGAGTGGCAGCAGGGAGGGGGTCAGGCTGTGTTTGTCAGTCTCTCAGGGATTGAGATTTTTTTGTTGGTGTGGGGATGGCTGGATTGGTGATCTAGGAGCTTCTTTCAACCAGGATTTTTCTGTGATTTAAAATGCACTGGAAAACTTGAGAGGATTTTATTAAACTGGTCAGTACAGCAGTGCTGTTTGCACTGATGGTCTTAAGAAAATTGTGAACACATGCCATTGAACGCTTGGGTGTAGTCACTGTCACTGGACTGTTACCTACATTTCAGTCCATGTAGATGCATGCTGTAGTTCTATATTCCATAGAGATGTTAACAAAATCACTTTTGCATCTTTTGCCTTGAGGAAGTGTACGTCCTCTTCTGGTGGATCTCACTTCAGGAAATTCTCCCTGAAATTTGCAGTGCTAGTGCTTTGTTTCTTGTGGAGAATTCTTTCCCACTCACAGAGTTTATTTAATTCTTTGTTGAGGGGGAAATCCTGACCCTGGTGAATCAGCAGAAGTTAATCTATGTCAAGCTGTGTTCGTGTCATTGCATTTGCATAGATTTCAGCAGGTAGAGAAATAAGGGCCATGAAAAAATATACTGCAGCAGCTCTGCTTTCTGATGTGGTGTCTAAGCAGTCAAAAATTGCCATGATTTTTTGCTGGCTGCAAAACTGTGCCTAAATGAGGTTGTCTTTGTTTGTGTGAGGGACCCTGCTCCAGTCACGTAACAAGTGTCTGCTATCGCTGATGGTAATTTGTCTGGTGAGAATGCAACTGCACTGGGTGGCTCAACTAGGTTGCATGTCTTTGCACTGGAAGGAAGCAAAAGGAAATCACATACAGAGCATCATAAGCTAATGCAGTAATTCTGAGTCAAATATAAAGGTGAGACCAGACTGCTCAGGAATCTACCCATCTGAATCTCAAAAATCTCAAAGAATGGAAATTGCATAGCCTCTCTGGGAAGCCTGTTCTACTGCTTGATTCTCCTTAAGAGAAAAATATAACCTGTTTGACCCTCTCTTGTTTCAGCATGTGTCCCTGTTGCACATCCTGTTATCACCTGCCTCTCTGAAAAGCTTAGCTCTATCTTGATGACCAACCTGTCTTCACTAGGGGTCTGCTTTTAGTTGTGTCAAGATGTGCCCCTTCTCCATATTGAAAAAAAACATCTTTCCCAGCTTTTCCTCATCAGTCCAGTGCTCCAATGTCAATCATCCATTCCCTCAACTTGATGCATTTTGTCAGCTCTCCAGTAGTGCAGGGGTCAAACCAGAAAGCTGTATATAGATATAGTCTGAGTGGCTACTATTGGGCAATAATCTGCCACTGGATCTCCTGCCTCTGATGCTGCTCGTACAGCCAAGGATGCTGTTGACCTCTTTGCTGCCAGGACACACAACTGGCACATGCTCAGTTTACTGTCCACTTGTAGCCCCAAGCATTTTTCCATAGAGCTGCTGCCAGGCTGTCAGTGCCCAGCCTGTGCTATTGAAAAGGATTAGCCATGCCAGGGGCAGGACTTTCTGCTTCTCCCTATTGAATGACATAAAGTTTTTGTCAGCCCCTTCCTGCAGCCTACTCGGGATGGCAGACCTGCCCTCAAGAATACAGCCATGCCCACTGTGAAGTATCTTACGCAGACATGAATGGAAGCGCATTACTTACCCTTCCAGGTCTTTGTTAATCGCTGAAAAAAGGTTTGCTATCAACTCTCAGACAATAATTACTTTATCCAACTTCAGCAAAATTTATTGTTGGAACTGATAAACGAAGAATCAGTGTAAAACTATTTTTACTAGCACAAACCAGCACTAACAGCAAGGTATTCTTCGGGGAAAACTATAAACATCAGGCCTTGGAAAATCAATATGCTTTATAAGAAACTCTTATAACTATTAGCTTTTTGAACATTTTCCCCCTGTGACAAGATACCCTTGCAGGTTTGGGTCATATCCTGTTGTCCATATTGACAAAGATCTGACATTGGTGGAGACACTGATGCTTATCAAACAGCAGTGTTACTCACAGACCAAGAGATACAGTACGAGGAACAGGAGCCACATTCCTTTCAGAAATGTAATGCTTGCTTTCTACCCAGTCCTGTGCTGCATTACACATGCTATTGTTTGGTGGTTTCATAGGGCTGCAGTGGGTTTGTGATTGCACAATTGTGCTCCTTTCGATACCTTCCCGTTGATACGTTCATGATTGCCTACCCGTTTACTTCAGATTGCATATGGATACAGGATCGCATCTATTTTAAAGTAATCAGAGCATATGGTTAAAGGTGCAGCCAGAATATCATTTGCTTCTGATCAGAAGTGGACTCTCCACAGTGAGGTAGAGAGCACTCTAGTACTGAAGCAACTCAGTGGCTGCATGTCATCTCACGCAGCACTGGGCTCTGAGCCAGGTTTACATTGTCATTGACTCTGCTCTGGCCTTGCAAAGTTCTATCTAGCATTCAAACATAGATCAGTCTTCACATGGTACACTAGCAGTAACCTTCCAAATGTATTCCTTCTAACGTTACTCTCAGCTGGTTCTTTCTTAAAATTTTTATCATCCTCATGCTACTTCATTAGCTTTAAAAACTCTTATTTTAACCAAAACTGGTGTGAAACTGGTTTGAAAAAGGCTGTTCCAATATAGTATGGTGCCATGTGCACTACATCTGCTCTGAACTGCCTGAAGCCTGCAACCCAGTGCTCAGTCTTATGTTTGCTGTGAAATACAGACTTCTGCATTTCTCTGTAAAGAGCAGACATGGGTTAGGACATTTTGGCTATAATTATTACTAAACTAGGCAAGCCGGATTCAGGGAGATTATCAGAGATTTCTTTCTATTCAGAGTCCAGCAATGTATAACTAACACAGGAGTCCATGGGATTATAAATAATTAGTTAATCCAAACAGATTTACATCCTTAGGGCAAATGACTGCTCCTAAGCACTCAGAAAACCTTTCACTTTTCAACAGCATTTTAAATCATGATAATATTTTCTAGAGGGTTGTCAGTCTTGTGGGGTTGCAGCTGGCATATTGCAGGTGTTTACCAGCAAATGTTCACTCTGGATTCCCTATCAATATCAGCAGGAGCTTCTTCACGGTGAGGGTAACAGAGCACTGGAACAGGTTGCCCAGGGGGGTTGTGGAGTCTCCTTCTCCAGAGATGTTCAAGACCCTCCTGGAGGTATTCCTGTGTGATTTGGTCTGGGTGATCCTGCTATGGCAGGGGGATTGGACTAGATGATCTTTCGAGGTCACTTCCAATCCGTAATGATTCTATGATTCTATGATTCACTCACAAAAATCCACTTTGTTTCTGGAATAAACCTGGAACATTACACAAAAGCCAACATAGCCCCTGGCTAGGTAAAGATCACCTCTTTGTCTCGTTCCCTGAGTGAATCAAATCTCTCTAACCCTCAATCAATGAGGGAAAGTCATGCATTCCATTTAAAAAAAACAAAAAAAAAAGAAAGAAAATTAAATAAACCAGACATTTTTTTCTGAATCTCTTATTCTGTTATCATCTCATGATGTTGTGAATGAAGACATTCTTTAGAACACTTGTACAGCCAGCTAGAGCTATTCACTCCAGCTACTTCTTTGTTTTCTAGTATGAATCTAGGAAGTTTACCAGATTAGAGAATTCTTACATAGGTTTACACTTCACTGCTTTGATTACGCTGTTTAGGAACAAAACCTACCTCAGTCTTCTTGTATCTCCTTGGCAATATTTCTTCCTCATTAATCCCATCAGTCAAATAGCTTCTTTGATTGGACTTGTGTCTTTAATTTCCATCTCTATTGCTATATCATTTCTTACTCTTTTCCTATAATAGCAGCATGTTTTGATTCACATTCTTTCCATTTAAAGAAACCACTTTCCTAATTTCTTCTTTCACCTGAGATGCTGTTTGCATTCCTGAATCCTCTGCTTATTGGACTTTTTTCCATTAGAAAAGCACCACTTGCTCTCTGTGTGTCTTTTCTTTCCAACTGATTCCTCTCCTTTGGCTTCTGTCACAGCATTTTGTGGCTCAAGCATCCATCTCTTGTAACTAAACTAACCACTCGGATAAATTTCTTTTCTAACACTTGCCTTAGGGGTTTGTTTCCCCCCACCTCCTTAATTCATTGCTACTTAAGTTGGCTTCTTGAGCCAGAAAGTTGACATGCAGCAGGCATTCCACCCACTCAGCTGTGTGGTCAGCCCTTCGGCATGAATATTTCAGCATCTCAGAGGGTTGTGTGCCATATACGATTTGATATTTTATTTTGTGCATATTTTCCTCTCTTTATCTTCTTTGCCTCTAACTCATCTCCTTGTTTTCAAACTGCATGCTGCACTGAGGTGGACTCAACAGCAGGAAGTGAAGCTCTGGTTGGATGCATAGACTGCACCACAACTACTGAAATAAAATGGATTTACGTAGGAGTCTTTTATGGGAACAAGAAAAAGCTTGAGAAACACTCTCTCTTGGAGACTCTAAGAGATACTCCTGCCTCTGTACATCTTACCATAAAAACAACTACAGCATCATATATCCTAACAATTGCAGTCTCCAGCACAGTGATTTGAAGAATAATATCTAGAGATTTCCCTGTGAAAAAACTTACGTACTGGCTCTATCTTGAAATAATTGATGGGGAGCTGAACAATTTCAGACTCTAGAGGATTTCATTTTTCTGTATCAGAATGCATAGAGATGTCCGTATTTATAACCACTGCTTTATGTGCAGAAGGTATTGATGCCCACACTTGCTGTTATTAGTGGGAATTGTAGATCCAAAACAAGGGCTACCTTCTGAAGGAGACTGGAAATGCACAGCGTGTTCCGTGTGCTGTAATTCTGAATTGATATCGGCAATGACTAAGGGAAATGGAGTTATTTCTTTCTCAGAAAGCTCCCGTTTAAAGAGACCTTATTGTACCACTGAGAAATTGTCTTAATTTTGTTTATTTATTTCCTCTTGGTGCACATTGAGCCTGACTTTATTTTGGTCTTTAATTGAGAACTGAACAGTCCAGGACAAAATTAATTAAAAGTAAACTCCCTTTCTAGAAGTGCTCTCTGTAGCCATGAGAAACCTCTGATTTTCTGTATATTTGGGATGCGTTGAAGAGCAATGTTGTTATATATTGATGGAATAGTTTTTATAGCAGAACTCTGTTTTCTTTGAGGGGTCCTTTCTTTTTCCTAAGATTTTCTTCCAGCTTCTTTTCTCTAGAGTTCTCCTTTGTATCTTCATTTCACTCATGTGTTGCCTTCTTTCAAATTCCAAGTTCCAGCTCTACATACTTCAGGTTTCCCTACTATTCTGGACAATTGATCTTATACAAAATGAGAAAAAATAAATCACTGTATAGATACTTTGCAATGAATCCTACCATCTTGATGTGTCTAACAATGAGCGTAACTCATCCCTGCTCAGACATTAATTCCCAGCTTAGAATTGTTTGGTCTTTAATTCATGTCTTCAAGATTTGTGCAATTTGTGCACAGCAATGGTAAAGTATCTGCTATTGTCAGAGAGAAAAGCAATTGGATCTGTCATAGCAAATGTGAACTTTATGGCTATTGTAGTATATTTTTGGCTCCTAATGTGACTGTTTGTCCTCCAGATGCACAATTATGATGCCTTCACCATGGTTTTTATCAGGTAGATTTCCAGGAAGAAAGACTTCATTAAAAAGCACCTTGTCAGTGTGTGTCTGAAGGGGTTTTGTACATGATTAAAAAGATCTGAAGTCAGTGTCTGGTATTTCATGTTGTCTTAATTTTAACTAACTTCTGTTTACAGCAGCAGTATAGTGGAAGGTTATTATTTGAGATTTCTTTTACTCCAAAAAGCCTGCAGATGGAATGAACAAAAAGACAAAACCAATGTGCAGAAAGAGTGGGAAGGAGAAAAGAAACAGGACAATTGTATGGGCACATTCCCCAATGCAGGGATTTCCAATATCTGGCCATTTTGAAAAAAAACAGAATCATAATCCTTACAGTGTCTTACAAACCTATGTGTCTGTGATTTTATTGGCTTGCATCACATCTGCAACCTGTATCTACAACTTTCTTTACCATTTTTCTTCTACGCTATAGTTTCTTCATTCAAGATGTATGTTTTAGGGCAGGGATTACTCACTATTCCATTTATCATAGGACTACCTGTAGTTAAATTCAGTGGATATTGTAGATTTATCAGTGAGTGAATTGTGTATGTCTCTACAATAAAACACTACAGATTTTCCTTTTTATTTTCTTCTAGCTAGGAGTAAAGCATAAATAAGCAATATTTCTATTAAATATATTTAAATATATTAAACAAATGAAAATATGTAAATATATTAAATAATAAATGTATTTATATGAAATATATTTATATATTAAATAATAAATGAAATGTATGATATATTTATTGCTGTCATGGCTGTGTCTTTATATTGTGCCTGTTTCTACATTCCAACTGACCTGTATGATTTCTCCTTTAAGGTAAATAACTACAGTTTAGAAGAAGTTACCCATGAAGAGGCAGTAGCGATACTGAAGAACACATCAGATGTAGTGTATCTGAAAGTTGGAAAGCCCACCACCATTTACATGACTGATCCATATGGCCCTCCAGATATTACTCACTGTAAGTGTCTCCTGCAAGTCGTTCTGTGGGAGATACCCACATTTGTTAGATGATTGTGGTTTTTTTTCATAGCTTGTCCAAAGTACCCCATTAAAGTTTATGAAACAGCTTGGAAGGCTACAAAAATGCAATGTTTATTGCCACTTCCATATGCCACACTCATAAAATATTACAAATAATATAACTGCTAAAGGATTTTTGCAGCACAAGTATTGATGCAGCTGAGGCACTGCTGTGCTGATTCCAGTTAGCCACTGCCCAGATGATTGCACCCAACTGTAACTGTTGTGATAATTACTGTAACTGACATGTGCAGTTATACTTTGAAATATTCCTTTGTAGGCAGGAGTCCTCTGTCCACTGAAAATAAGATACAAGAGGTAAACTTTCTTGTGCAAATGTAGTGAAAATCGTGAGGCAAGCATCTAATAAAAAATTTGGAATAGAAAATCCCTGCTGTAATCACAAAAAGTTCCCCATTTTTTGTGTATATGCAATTCCTAACTGATTGTTCCTCTTTGCTTTATTCTCAAGGTGTCCATTAACTTGATATCTCGTTATTTTCACCAAGGATCAGGACCTTATTTGTCCTTCCATTCAATGTAAACTGTTGTAGGAAAGGTTTTTGCAACAATATAGTGAAGACCAGTGAAGTTCTCGTAGGCAGGGTTGATGATTTTAATTTAAAACACATTTCAATCAGGCTGTCATATCCACACAGTCCAAACCGTCTGTGCTTGCATCCAGCATTCAGGTAGAAAGGTGTTCGTTCAGGTGCAGCACCAACACTCTGAGAAGGCTGACTACACAGCTGCATGGCTGTGGAGTCCTTATGCACTTACGCTGACACTTTCCTTCTGGATATGCTTTTGTACCTTAAGGATATGATTGCAATGAGGATCTCCTGTGTCTCAGATCTTCCCCACCTACACATCTTCTGGGTTTGTTTCATTTCTGCTTCTTTATCTGAGTGTCCTGGGCTCTAACCTAGTATTTATCTCTTCCCATCTTCTCTTAATGGCTTGAATATTCATTTTAGTATTAGTGTAGGCTCTCCTGACAAGTTACAGGTAGTTATAACTGAGTATCAATGACCTGTTGATGAATCTAGATGTTATCAGTTCATCCTGTTCTTATATCCTGGGCTTATTAGTCTAAACTAATAGTTTAGTGAAACTAATAGTGAAAACTGTCTTATTTTGTTTAGTTGTTCATTAAAAACTGTCTGCTTTGGGTTCAGCTATCAATGGGGACAAGCTGCACCATCTAACAACTGGTCAGATGGCAGTTTTATTTTTGACAAGAACTTCAGCATCCTGACCTCCTGACAATAATCTGGAGTCCCTTAAGGCCAACCAGGGGCTGGTTCCTAAGGTAGATTTTCCTACTGAACGCCAGGAATGTAAATTTTTCTGCACTCTTGCATAGTGCTGCTATTGTCAACTCACAGTGTCAAAGGAAAGGCTGAATACTTTTAATTCTCCTTATTCATAACATGAAAATAAAGTGAAGGGTTTGTAACACGCACATCAGGTGGTACCCTCCACTGTGCTAAGGGTACCTATTTAGTTAGCAAATGTTACAACAGATGGCAATCATGTTGTTCAGACACAGTCTGGTCTGGACCTTTTCAAAGCCCAAGAACTGAAAATGCTGAATGTCCTTATCCAATCTCCTGCTTTACTTTCCAAAACATTAATTTGATTATTCTAAAACAGATTGATTTAATCTGTCAGATTCGAGATCAGCAGCATATAAGAAGAGAGAAGTAATTCCAAAGGGAAATCAAAAGTTGAAAAGGTTTGCAGGAGCCCATCGCAGGCTGTTGGTGCATTCAGATTTATTTATCCTCAGGGAACCTCTCCTTATACCTACATATTCAGATTATTTCAGGACGGGTAGTGGCTTTTCCCTGTAGAGATATTTTGCTTTGAAACAGTCTGTATCTCAGCATGTAAAAGACAGACTGAAACTAATACTAAAAAGTTTAGCTGTCTTCTTTTCCAGAGAAAATTAATCATAGCTCGTTGCAGAAGCACAGACCATTGTTTACCCTATTTATCATTTCCTTTTGTAATTACATCAACTAGAGACTGAATACAACTCGTATTACATCTCTCCTCTCATAAATATCCCCGGTAATATTCTTAAACAAAAAACACAGACCCAGTATGGAATCAGCACATGCCTGTAATTTCATTAATATGTGAGATATTTATTTCCACTTTCTGTTTTAAATGCACAGACTTTCTGTGATCTAAATTCCATCTGTGATGGTACTAAAATTTCAGTTAGGTTGGAAATGTTGGCACCTTTAGTAGATCACACCTTTAAATCTTTGCCACACAGAGTTCTTACAGTGCTTAACATTCCAACTCTTCCTTTGCATTGAGCACTTCCTGTATTGCCCTTATTGCTGTACCTTGAACCATAAAGGGGAGTCCACTTTTCCTCTCTCCTATTTACATTTTCCTTCTTCAAGTCAGTCCTCATTGAGCAAAACACATTCTATCTCCTAAATTATACTTTTTTTATTCAGATCTCCTCTAAACAGTCAATTCCTACAAATAAATTATTTATTAATAGTAGTAATTAATTAATATTTTTTAACTTTTCAGATAAAGTCTGGCTGGTTATTCTTTCTTGTTGCATTTTAAGATCTCTTAGCTATGGCCTGTCTGTTTCGATGCTATTTTTACAGCAATGAGAGCCTTCTTGGTACCTAACAGAACAAATTGTGCTTTTATGACATCTAAGCAAACGCAGCAGTGGCTAACTGGAAATGTTTATTCTTACCATCAGCTTATTCTCCACCAATGGAAAACCACATACTCTCTTCTGGAAACAATGGCACTTTAGAGTACAAGGCATCCCTGGCCCCCATCTCCCCAGGAAGATACTCGCCCATTCCAAAGCACATGCTTGTGGAGGATGACTACACCAGGTCAGATGCTTCTCTTTCTTTGTTACTTTTCATGGCAATGGCAAAAGACCTGGGCAAAGCATTCAGTGTGCCTCAGACAGGACATGGCATATAGTTCTTGTCACCCATATGCAAGGGAAGATGAAACTTTCACAGGTATGAAGATAACTAAGAGAAACATCAGACAAATGAATGCCGCCCTCAGGTCCAGGTTGTCTGGATGCAGTCCTGCTTGAGTTCCTAAACAACATGACTGCACAGGAAGCAAAATTTTCTGCTTCTTAAGACAACTAGGAAATCTCAGGATCAGTGACTCATCTGGCTCACTGCATTTTATGGGTGGAGGAACTATGTGCCTCCATCCCCGTCCATGACAGTAATCGCTGGAAGATCCAACTTGTTTTACTTAGTGAGAGGCTGAAATCTCCTGTAATTGCTCTATGTACACACAGCGTAAGATGAATATTATAGAGAGAATATAATATAGAAACATGAGAAAAATGTATAAACTGGCTGTGAACAACTGTAAGGGGAAACTGGGAGAAGATTCTTAACTATTCAAGCAATCAAAATGTGGAACAGTCTTCTGTGGGAGCTTAGAGGTTAAGAGGAAACTTTATGTGGTGGCTCTTAATATTTTTATAAAAAAGATTCTTTGATGTGATTATCAGCCAAATGAATGGCACTGATGAGACAGTGTGGATTTCGATTTTTATTTGAGGAGCACTTAGGAGAAAACAGTTGTTAAGTTTCTAACATAAACCCTCATTATAATGTGTAGTGCCACAGCAAATGAGAAATTTTTGGGTTTTCCATGCTTCAGTATTTATAAATTCATTGTGTTTTAAGTTAGGAGCAGTCTGTTCCGGTCATCTAACCTGACCTACTGTGTACGTCAAACCAAAGAATCTCATCCACTCATGTATTCATCAGCTCCTTAACTTGCTGATTTGCATTTCTTTTTGCTTGTTGCGTATTACTGTGATCTCAAGCTGCTTAACTTGTTGGATCAGACAGATTCAGAGTAACTAAATCATGAAGCAGTGTTTAATCAGGACATAAGCGTATGGAAACCACACCTTGCTTCCCTGACTTGGTTAAAAGAATTTCTCTTTTGTTTTGATTGAGGTTGCAAAGCTGACGCTGCTTTCCTTCGAGTTACGAGACTCAATCAGGATGAATTTTCTCCAAAGGGTTACAAAAAGTTAGATGTTTTAATTAATAGTTGAAACATTTCTAAAATGATTGTGTTTAGGAAGAATACAAATGTATTGTACAGGTTTATCAATAAGAATATTGAAGGCTGAAAATTAAAAGACCATTTAAACGGTTAGAAGACCTGTAAGTTAATGAAGGCCTTAGGCTATTGGTTTGGACTGTGCAGGATGTACATTAAAATTAATTAGTAAATCTTTTTTATCTTGGCAGGAAGAAAGACTTATTACTATCCTGATACTTTTAGTTTGTTTATAAACAAGTGAATTTTGCTGGTTTAACTACTGATAGCAAAACCACACACTGACACAGTCTGGTTATAGGCTGAAGCACTCACACTTTGTGATATAGGGGGGGAAAAATGAAAGGCCAGAGAAGCTGTGTTTATCGAGAGAGATACTTTTCCCCTCTGTTCATCTTACCTGGACTTCCATATTAGCGTATTGGCTAATGAAGGGCTGTTATCTAAATTCTACTGTGGCACTGGCAGTATTGGCAGGAGAGACTGACTCTACAAGCCTGACCTTCTGTGAAGGTGTTTGGCACTGGCACAAATAAAGATGTCAATAACAGCAGCAGATTCTAAATGCAACAGAAAAATCAGATTAAAATCTTGTAGTTGTAGAAATATATTTACCTTGACCTATTGAAAAGGAGAAGCTATTATGGACTTAATTATATTACTGATAATAGCTTAAATGCTACACTAATATCCAGGATACGAAAGCACAAAGATAAAATGACTGAAGTTACTCATGGCACTTCTTACCATTCCCCTTCCTTCTTGGGCATCCAGCAAACAGTACTGTCAGAGTGACTCCCAAACAAGAGCCAAAAACCAGGTTTCTCTGTGATTCCAATGGTTAAGAAGCTCTGACCTTCAAAGCTGAACCATTTAACCCATGAACTATGCTGAGCCCTTTTTTTAAAACATCCATGGAGCTCATTACTGCAGCTTATTCAAGTATGACTATTGGAAATGCCACAGATCACTCTTACAGTGATTTTTTGTTATAAACTGAGACACTTTCTCAGTGTCAGTCTCAGACTCTTTCTGTGCAATGCCATAGGATGTGCTGATAAGAAGATATTTAGAAAGCTTTACTGCCAACCAGCCTACAAAGACTAAAAATCTTTGAGGAAGTTCATTATCATATTGATAATTTTAGGGAAACCTATAGATCCCTTGATTGCAACATTTATAATTATATTTCTTCACATAATTTTTTTATAATTAAGATGATTGCAAACTGCTGCAATGTTATCCATTGCAACTACCTGGATCCTGCTTTAATAGATTTTCAGGACTAATTTACATGGTGATCACATAAGGAAAGTTATTATCCATGCTGCTATAATATGGCAACACTTCTGGCAGATTTTCATTTGTGCCAGCTAAAAATATTTAGAACAGTAACTTCTATACTATAAAAGGCTTTTGCAATTTCGTAAGTCTTTGTGCACATGACTTGAGTGACGCTGATGACAAGCTCTCATTTAACTTACTTGCTATTATAAATCTATCAGGAAAGCTTAAACTGTTGAATATCCAACTCAGTTTGGCCCCTTTCAGTTGCATTTCTTCTTTTGTTTCCATTCTTAAGGGTGTTATTTTTTACCTAAATCCTTTTGCCTTAACAAAAATAAGTGAGTTTTTTGATAGAAACTTGGGGTATTTTTGGTTTGATATTGAAACTGCATCTGAAAAAAACATCTTGTGCAACTTCTGTTTAGTCAGACCATGATCCAAGCACAAGGGATAACAACATACAAATCATTCTCAGCCATAAGCTTCAAGGAAACTGAATGTCGTCTTGTAATTACTGAGCTTTAGTAACTTATGTATATTTTTTCTGTCCAAAATGCTGTCAGAGGTAGACATAACATACTTGGTGTTTTGTTGGATTAATTTTGAATTCACTCAGGGTAGAAGTTTTGCTCTCCTGTGTTTTTTATAGATTACCACAATTTCAGGTTCATGGAATCAAAAGCAGATAAATCTATATGCCAAGTAACTCTTTCAATATAACCATCATTTCTAGGGATCAGTGCTGGGCCCAGTTCTATTCAACATCTTTGTTGATGACCTGGATGAGGGAACAAAATCTACTCTTAGTAAATTAGCAGATGACACCAAGATGGGGGTGGAGTGTCAATCTGCTGGAGGGTAGTAAGAGGCTGCAGAGAGGCTGGGTCAATGGGCACAGGCCAGTGGGATGAGGTTTAACAGAGCCAGTGCAGGGTCCTATACTTTGGCCACAGTAATCCCAAGCAGAGCTACAGATGGGGGGATGAGTGGCTGGAGACGAGCCTGGCAGAGAGGAACCTGGGAGTACCGGTCAACAACCAGCTGAACAGGAGCTAGCAGTGTGCATAGGTGACACAAAAGGCCAATGACATCCTGGCTTGGATCAGCAATAATGTGGCCAGCAGCACTAGGGACATAGACTTCAGAAAAGCCACCTTCAGCCTTTTTTTGGAGCGTAACTAAGGAAAATCTTTTGGGATGCTGCCATAGATGCATAGGGGCCACAAGAGATAAATTCTAAAATAAAACTTATTGAAAATTCAGGAAGGAATTGTCCTGTTGAGCGGAAAGGAGAGGGATTCAGCTGAAGGCATTCTTGAATGACCGAAGAGCTTTCTGATGTCCTAAAATACAAGCACTGTTTGACTGCTTAATCACAAAACCAGAAAGCCGATTAATTTGAGCTAAGACTTGCAAGAGTCATAAAGAAAAATGGAGCGTGCTTCTGCAGGTGTACTGCTTTCAGAAATGAAGGTAAAATTTGATGAAGGGTAAAAATGATGAATGGAGACAACATAATGACAGACAATATTAAAAAAGCTGAAGAAGTCAACATCAGATATTTAAGGGACCAGATGTCAGCTGGAATAGTCAGCTTAGATTTAGCAAAGTCAGATTGTGTACTTCTCCAGCCCTTTTGCCTTTCCTGATGAAATTACTTGCTTCATGGACAAGAGGAGAGCAGGTTATCATCCAGTGCCAGAGGACAGGTATTACCTTGAGCAGGGATGTCACCTCTTTGCTAGGTGAAACCACAGGTGACTCTAACAACATACCTGACCCATGCCATAACACCCATTGACATGCATCATGGATGTGCTGTAGGGCACATGGTGATTCCTTTTCTCCAGCAGTTGCCCTGGGGAGTGGCTGCAAAGGTATTTCTCACACCTCTTGTGCGGTCAGGAGAAGCTGTGCCCAGGGAACACCCTTTAAAGCTCCTCCAGCGGCCTGTCACCCAAACACAAGGAAGTGGTGTATAAACACATACATGGCTGGAAAGAAGACACAATAGGAAAGGTTTGGAAATCCTCTGGATAGCATTTTGGTTATCCCCTGGGTTATATGCCATCACCTTGCTCATTAGCCTCCTCCCAGCATGGCTCTGCTCGTTTACACACAGCAGCAGACTTTGCTAAGGCTCTTGGCACAACCTCTCACGGCAGTCGGGTTTTAAAGCTGAGGCAGTGGGCAAAGAGTAGCTCAGGATACCTTGGGCATCAGTGACCCAGATCATGCCACAGAGTGCATCCTCAGCAAATTCACAGAGGATGATAAACTAAGGGGGTGTGGTTAACATGACAAATGTCAGAGTTTTATTCCAGAGCAATCATGATGTACTAAAGGACTACGCCAGGAGGAACATCAGTAATTCAGTAAGAAGTCTGTTTCTCAGGTGGATCAGCTGTACACACCAGTATGGGCCATGAAACAAACATCTAAATTGCAGATTCACTGAAAGTGACCTGGAGTTTACAGCAGGTACCAGACTAAACATGGGCCCAAGACTGGACTCTTATTGCCAGTCAGGCAGTCAGCATACAGATTGTTAGGAGAAACTGTGGCCATCAGAAAAAGATGGCAACTATGACTAACTCCCATTCCTCTACTTCAAAAGGGCAGTAGAAAACCAGAATAGGGTCCAACAGATTATCAAAAACCTAAACCAGGGAAGCTGAGGGAACTGCAGCTTGTTTAAAGTTCTAAATAAGAGATTCACGTGTCTCTTAGAATCCTCTAGAAGTACTCAGTAGCAAAGATGATAAAACCAAATTCATCCAAACAGAGGAGGACCAATGTCCACAAATACTGCCTTTGGATGTTCTGATTTCAATTTGAGAAGTAAAAAAAAAAGACACCAAGTGGGTGCAGTAGTGCTGGAGTAGGTTGGTTAGAATAGAAGGGTTGTGGTTGATTTTTAAGATCACCGAACAATTGAGGCTGGAAAAAACCTCTGAGATCATCAAGTCCAGCTTATGACCTAACATCACATCAGCTAGACCAGAGCACTGAATGCCAAGATGGTGGCTGATTCTCTGGTCTAGTGTTGGCAATAAACCTGCTTCAAATGGAAGACTAAATGAGTTGACTTACAGCGATGCATTCCAACCAGTTTTTCATTGACAGTAGGAAGACAGGGGTTTATTTTGGTTTAGTCCTATTGGGGAATGTTCATTGCTAATACAGATGAGAAAGGAGTTGAAATTTACTCGTTACCAGATGTCTGCCTTTCTATTTCCAGAGAAACTGAAGTTGTAGCCTAAAACTCCTTCAGCTTGTAGATGTTCATTCCTTCTGTCTAACAATGAACATCAGCAAAGATGCATGAAAACAAACAACTATCATCTTGAGTTTTTATTTCCTTTTTGACTTCAGAAAACAGTAGCCTCAGCTGATAAAGAATTCACTTTAACATTCGGTTGTGTCCTGATATTAAAGATTCATGGGTGCAAAAGCTGAGTTATCTGTATTTCTAGGAAAGGCATGTTTGATTATTACTTTTTATGTGCAAGCAGTGCAAAATAGCATGTTCTGGAGGAGGAGAAGAAGATGCTGAGGACTGGAAAGGGGAAAAAGGAGAATCATTAAGTGGGAGTGGAATGGTTTATTTTCCTATATTGAGAGTAGCATTACTTTCTTTTGTTCTTGCTTAATTATGGTATCTTGCTAGTTGAAGACATCTGATGGAAATTTAAATTCATATTGATACCAAAAATTTGACTTTTCAGTATTAAACCATTGCAACTAAGATTATGGTGTGCATGCTCTCAAAGTGTCAATAACAGTTTTCTCAGGATGGTTGTAGGAAAACGTCAGGGCAGCTTTCAGCAATGAGTCTTAAAAACTGTTCCTTTGAGATCTTTAATGTGTTGTCTTGGATCATCAATTGGCAACATGTTCTGCACGTTTTAAATGCGTATGTTTGTGAAAGGAGTTAGCTGTATTTCCTGAGAGGGTTTTTTGTGGGAACAGAACTGAAACTCAAGTTTCTTGAAGATCTTCATATGCTGTACATAGAACTTTCAAAAGGTGAACTTTACACTATGCTTTTGACCCTATGTTAATATTAAAGATACACTTATATGAATATGTGGGGCAATTTTGAACTGTCAGCAATCACATCACCATGCCTAACCCAAACTCAGTATGTCACTTATGTTCTAATGATAACTGACTATATTTAGTAGTATGAGGAGGCTGATCATATAATCATAGAATTATTAGGGATCAGAAGAGACCTCGAAAGATCATCCAGTCCAATCCCCCTGCCACAGCAGGATCACCTAGACCAAGTCACACAGGAACACATCCAGGTGGGATTGGAACGTCTCCAGAGAAGGAGACTCCACAACCCCCCTTGGGCGCCTGTTCTAATGCTCTGTTACCCTCACTATGAGGGTTCCTTCTGATATTTATATGGAACCTCCTCTGTTCCAGCTTGCACCCATTGCCCCTTGTCCCATCACCAGATGACCTTGAGAAGAGCCTGACTCCATCCTCCTGACACCCACTCCTCACATATTTATAGACATGAATGAGGTCACCCCTTCAGCCTCCTCTTCTCCAAGCTCAAGAGATACAGCTCCCTCAGCCTTTCCTCATAAGGAAGCTGTTCTACTGTAAGGCCTTTCTTATAACTCAGATACAGGGAGATTACAATGCATTGCCAAGTTGAAAATAAAATAGATGGTTTTAAAATCTGACTGTATACAAAGGTAGATGGTTTTGAGTATGTCACACGATTCTGCTGTGGATTCATTGCCACAAGTGTTGTGATGCCGAAACATTTCAGCTGTTCAAATACAGCTGACGAGAAGTGCTCAACTCCATAGCAGACAGGCATGCTAACACAAAATGCTTGGATTTAGTCTCTGCACTGTCCCTAACTGCTGATTTTCAGCAGCTGAGCAGGAACAAGCCTTTTGTTACTGGCTCTGTTTCCTAAACGTCACTCCAAGGCAATCGGCCTTTGGGCTCATCATCTCATCGTTTTCCATTACTGCAACAGAACATAATTACAAATTTTTTTCAAATTAAGCACTCATTTCATTACTTAATTCCTAATGGCTAAGAATAATGAGTGTGGAATTTGGTGTAGAATATTAAAAGTTCTGAATTATGCTTTCTTGTAGACCATTTCATTTAAAAACTGATTAAGGTGTTAAAGTGGTAGAGTTAGACAATCCTTATGCACTATTACTGTGCTAAAAATCATTGTCGTGACCTTAGGCACTTGTTTTGCCATTATGGAAAAATTTAAGGCTCATGAGAATAGCAGCCAAGATTGGAAAAGCTATGAAGCCATTGATTATAAAGCATTTCCAGAAAGAACTTGGGTAATGTTAGCTTAGAAAAAAGGAGACTGAGGGGTGACCTCATTAATGTTGATCAATATGGAAAGGGCGGGTGTCAGGAGGAGGGAGCCAGGCTCTGCTCAAGTGTCATTCAATGCTAGGACAAGATGCAGCTGGAACAGAGGAGGTTCAACATAAATACAAGAAGAAATTTCTTCACAGTGAAGCTAACAGAGCATTGGAACAGGCTTCTCAGGGCGGTTGTGGAGTCTCCTTCTCTGGAGACGTTTAAAACCCACCTGGATATATTCCTGTGTGACTGGATCTAGGTGATCCTGCTGTGGTAGGGGGATTGAACTGGATGATCCTTCAAGGTCCTTCCAATTCCTAACATTCTGTGATTCATGTCTTTCTGGTATTTCCTTCCTTGTCTTCATATGCTTTGTCTTTCATTCAGTTGCAATAAGGATGTCATATTAGAGACTGGCTATTACTGAATTGTCAGGACACAGCCCACTAAATAAAATCACACAAAATACCCACTTCCCAGAAACATTACATTACTGATAATAATGTGTTACTTGTCTGTACTTAACTTGGGTATGATTAAAGCTTGCTACTAAAAACTAAAAAACTCTTAATAACTTATAGCACTGTTTTATTTTGTAGCGCTGAGATTTATTTTCTCTCAGACAGAGTTTAGCATTTCCTGGCTCTAGCCCTGCACAGTCAATATTCGGTGAGAGCTCAGCTGGTTTATTTCCACATCGTAAAAGTTTTTAAAATCGAAAACATGAAGCTGTTAACATGTAAAGCGCTACGTGTTGGCAAATGAATTCCATCAAACAGGATTCTGCAATATAAAAAGTTAAAATTAAATTGAGGACACTGCAGGATGCCGAGAAGAGAATGGTTTCAGCGATGCAGTTTTCTTATAACTTCTATTATACAATAATGCCAGCCTGAAACAATAACAAAATGATAATATAAACCAGGAATGATTAGGACTACAAACAACTAGGGAGCATTTTTTTGTTTTCTTTATACAATCTGTTATGAAATAAATATATGAAACCAGTGTCAGATCAATCTTCTACTTCCCACTGTTGCTGGTAGCTTTTATAACAATTAAACTTTCGGTGTAAATTGTGGTTAGGTGTATACTGAAGAACAATTCTAGCTTTCAATTTGGTTTGGGGGTTTTGTTCTAGAAAGGTAGTTCATCTGCCGTTCTCACTGGAACGTTCAAACTGAAAGAGGAAAGGTTTAGACTGGAAGTCAGGAGGAAATTCTTCACGATGAGGGTGCCCAGGGAGGCTGTGGCTGCCCCTTCCCTGGAAGTGTTCAAGGCCAGATTGGATGGGGCCTTGAGCAAAACGTGTTCTAGTGGGTTTTGTCCCTGCTCATGGCAAGGGGGTTGGAACTGGATGATCTTTGAGGTCCCTTCCAATCTCAACCATTCTATAAATCTATGAATAGTACCACTGAAAAGTTTGGCTCATGTCACTGAGTGACATGGTTCTCTGATTGAATTATCTAGTGAAGCATACTCAAGCCAAGCTATGCTACTCCTTGCCTTTCCTGTTGTCTTTCCTTCACTGCTGTGTGCCTGATTTTCATGTTAACAAGTACTGCAGTCCATCTATTGATGGTATCATTTAGCAGAGCTTGGGTTTTTGTTCACTGGTAAAGACAATGAACTGCAATGGATGTTTGCCACTAAATAAACATTGTAAAGATAGAAAGGAAGCGTAACTGCTAATCAAGGAGATAGTTACTACAGCAGTTATTTTTCAGAGTAGACCCATATTAATGGGCCCAGCTATGTGATTTTCAGTATTAGAATATGCATCTGATCAGGTGAAGTTACCTGAAGAAGTTCACTCCATTATCTTAATAGCTCTGAAGAATGACATCTGATGATAAACAGGTGGCTATGATGATCTCAGACCAGTTCATAGGTCTTACAAGAAGTGCAGTCATAACTGGAATTAGGTGATACCCTGAATCCTATTCTAATCAAAAAGTCTTAAGTTTTAAAAGGATAAGAAGTTTTAATTCCTTCTCTTCACTGTGCGATCTCTCCCTTCAGCTCAATTACAAAGGGCATCGTCTTAGTTATGTCACACTATCACTTGCAGAATAGCAATGAGAACAGGACTTTATACATCATCACAGTTACTTCTTCCAGTTTTCTGTTATCTTGCCATACAGCAAGACTGAAAGGATAAAGACTTTTCAGTTTGCTGCAATTCACTAAACACTTCTGTAGGGCTCTGCATTTATAGCTGAAGGACTATTTGGTCTCAGTATCTAGGTATGTGGAATGTTTACCTTCATTCTGCTTTTAGAAGCAGTTTGTAACTGTCAATTAACAGAGCAATCCCTCGTATCTATCCATCTCTGTGGCATGATTTGTGTCTCAGCACAAGGTTGGATGGTCACTCACTGATGACTCAGTGTAGTTTGAGCATTCACAATATATCCAAGGGGTAGGACACTCTCATGTCATCTACCTCTCCGAGAAGGCAAGTAATGAATTTAGGAAGCTAGCAAGCTGTTTATGGACCGGTTAATGTTTTAAACCATGGAGAAATCTACAGGTTTTATTCGCCTTCCTGCGCTGGGACAATCTTTCTTCAGTTTTTCATAGTAGGTATCATTTAGATTTGATATTTGTACTTGTTCTTTAACATACTGCCTAAGAGAGGAGTAATTTCTGAAGGAATAAAAGACAGCATGGGCTGAAGTCAAATAACAGGAGTGTATTTTTCTCTGTTTTGTTTTTTTATTAGAGACAGCAGCAAGTGATTTAGTAAATCATTAAATCAAACACTCTGAAACAAGTGTGAAATAGGCTGATAAAAATGTTTCTCCCTTTTCTAAGGGATTTTCTTTGACAGAATGCTGTAGAACCAAATGAGTGACAGCTTTGCTATTTGGATAGTTGGTGGTCTTAAATTGCCATTTGTTTAACTGTAAAGTTTCCCTTGGGAAGGTCAGACACAGAGCGTTCTCAACTCATATGTTATTAGCTTAAAGTAAGACCAGTTTTCAAGTAAAGTAGCTACTCCTTTCCCCTGAAAGGACACAAGCAGAACTGAACAACAGGAAGAGGAAAATATGTTCTCTGTATCTGCCAGTGCATTCGTGACCATAATAAACATTGGTACCTGTGAAAGTCACAGTGAAAACCTCACCCATGTGAGACAGTTCAGCCAGCACTAAAAGAGTTCATCAACTGGTTGGCCTCTTGGCATCTTCAGGCTTTGGAAATCAGATTTTCAGCTGGCTAATGCTGTATTGCTGTGATTAAAAACTGAGGCATACCCTGGATCTTCTGGCAGAAGCAAGGATATGCCATCAGTTGTGTCTTGGCACTCCCTAGAACAGAAACTTCAGGCTGTTACAAGTGAAGTTTTACTTACCCAGTAGGCCCAGAAGGTGTCTTCTGGGGCCAACATAGTAGCTGGAGAAATGGCGTGATGGGAAGAGTACTGTGTTTGAAAAATACTTGCTGGTTGTCTCCTGCGGAACCCTGGCTGGTTGTACTAAAGGCTGCGCTTCCCTCTCCCCAGGAGGCGTTCTGGGAGGTTTGTGGTAAGTATCACCCCTCCCAAGCAGTTGGTGTCCAGGCACCAGGGAAGGATTGCTGGGTGACTGGTCAGTGTCAATTTTAGGATGTTACTCTTTGCGTCTAGCTTCACAGACTGCTCCCTGTGATTTGGAAAAGCAATGCAACTGCAATTACAGTAGCCTTGCTAGCAAGGTTAACTGTGTGAGACGTGGTCTGCATAAATCTCATGCTGAAGGTTGAATCTGCAAAAAGAGTAAAGGGCTCTTGAAATGAAATGAATTGCCTGACAATGAGATGATTTGCTTATGTAGTTTATTTCCATCAGTGCTACGACAGGATATGTCTGGCTTTGAGAACAGCTCTACCTGCAAAGCCCCAGCTCATCGGGGCAGAAGTACGTTTTAGGAACACGTAATATATATATACTTATCTTTATCTTGAATTAATGAGTAAAAAAATCCTCTTTTCAGATAATAAACGTCATATTTTCTTCTATGCAGTCAAAATAAATATCACAGAAAGCTGTGCAGAAGTAGCATTAGATTAATATGAAAAAGGAAAGCAGACTACGTGTGAGAATTTATTGCTGAACTGCAGAGATATTTCCTCATAGAGTCACACTTCCCCTAACAGTTTTATGGCCCTCTTATATCATGCAGATATGTATATGCCTTTGCCTGTATGCTGTAGCCCTGTGTTATCAGATTCTAATGTTCCTTCAAGTGCCCACTTTACTCGTCAGAAAAGCCCTACTGAAAGTTTCTTGACAGATTTGCTGTGCATGTTTTAGAATGATTGCTGTGTTGTCTTTGTATTCTCAGCCACTAATACACACCTGATCTTTTACTCTTGTCTCTGTATCACCAGGCCTCCTGAACCTGTTTACAGCACTGTGAACAAACTGTGTGATAAACCACCTTCTCCTAGGCACTATTCCCCTGTCGAGTGTGACAAAAGCTTCCTTCTTACAGCTCCCTACCCCCACTACCACGTAGGCCTGCTCCCTGACTCTGAGATCACCAGGTACTGCATGCGCTTCTTCCTCACCTCCTTCATTAGAGTGCATGAACATCACTGGATTTATCTCATAGTTTGCATCTTTGCCACAGATCTCCTTTCTCTACAGCTTGTGCTTGTTTTTAACCATGATTTCACATCTGCACCACTGGAAGATATATGCTACCTTGGTATCTAATTTTGGTCATCCAAAATCCAGTGATGAACGCAGGCTATGTTTTGATCCATTGGAATGGTGCTCTAAAATAGGCTACATAATATGTACTGCATTTTACAACTTAATTCAGGACTGTTTCTCTGTGAGTGCCAAGAGTAACTAAGACTTCACTGAGAGCTCTAGTAATTTGGCTTAATTCAGTCATTTTATTTCTGTGCTGTGCATACTCCGTTCACTGAGCAACTTTGGGTTTATAGGGTGGCTGCCTAAGCCGTTCAGAAGAAATGGAGCAAAAACTAATCACCTCACTCAACAAGTCATGGTTGAGAATGCGTCTAAAATTTAGTGTTCCCAAGGTTAGCTGTGCTTCAAGAGGGTGGTTAGTAAACCTAAAACGATAAGCATTTCCATAACTGAACTAATGGAAGACATTTCTACAAAATATTGTCAGCGATTGCCTCCTGAGAACTATTTCATAAAGAAAAACATACTACTCAAATCTGTATGCTAGCATAACCCAGCTATTCTTCTCTAGTCTGCTGGGATAGTAGTAAACTATTTGCAAAGAAGAGTTGAGAGATAGAGTTAGGCACAGATTTCCAAGATGCGGAGTGTTGTCTTTGTCAGGAAAACAAAATATCATCTTTTATATTCCAGAGTAGAAGAAAAACAATGTGTTTGGAGCTTTGATCACAGACATTTTCTACTGAAAAGACTTTTCAAGGAAATGAGTTAATGCAGAAAGAGCAGAGGCTTGACAGTGGCAAGGTGAATGGTAATGTAAGATGCAGTAAAAGGAAAGAAACCCCAGGGTTTGGAAAACCAGCTGTGAAAGGCATTGCAGTACCATGAAATAGAAAACTGAATGCAAAAAGCAGTAAGACAAATACTAGTGAGGAACGCAATAGATGTCATGAGACCATGCAGAAACTGTCAGGTTATTAGAATGAAAACTGTGTGGCCTCTACAAAAAGAAAAGATCTAAAAAAAAGATCATTAATTGCTAGACAAAGTGATTAATCAAGCTGTTTATACCAGTGTAAGTTTGATAAGGGCAAACACTTTATAAAGGTATAGATAACTGCAGAAGGGTGCCAGGCACTACAGATCTAGCCACAGTAATTTATCTGCAAATTTTATCTTGTGTAAGATTACTCCCAAAAAAGTAGTAAAATTACTTCATGTCTCTAGGTACAGTTTACATATCTGTAAGCATCACAGTGCTTCTGTGTCTTTAGAGCCAGACAACAGAATCAAAGAACATTAGGGATTGGAAGGGATCTTGAAAGATCATCCAATCCACTCTCCCTCACAGTAAGATCCCCTAGATCCAGTCGCACAGGAACATTTCCAGATAGATTTAAACGTCTCCAGAGAAGGAGATTCCACAACCCCCCTGGGCAGCCCCTTCCAAGTGCTCTGTCACCCTTGCTGTGAAGAAGTTTCTTCTCATATTTGCGTGTAACCTCCTATGATTTGGCTTACACCTCTTGTCCCTGTCCCATCTAGAAGAGCCTGGCTCTATCCTCCTGACACTGACCCTTTCCATATTGATCAACATTAAAGAGGTCACCTCTCAGTCT
>VZRI01014335.1:63176-114656 GCA_013397515.1 Upupa epops | reverse complement strand
GCAGAGTAGAGGGGGAGGAGAACCTTTCTAAATCTACTAATCTCACCCCTACTAATCCACCTCAGGATGCCATTGGCCTGCTTGGTCACGAGGGCACATTGCTGGCTCCTGCTCATCCTGCTGGCCACCAGGACACCTAGATCCCTATCTCTGCACTGCTCTCCAGCAGGTCAGTCCCCAGCCTATACTGGTATCTGGGGTTGTTGTTGCCCAGATGCCAGACTCCACACCACCCTTGTTGAATTTCATTCAGTTCCTCCCTGCCCAACTCTCCAGCCTGTCCAGGTCCCACTGAATGGCAGCCCAGACCTCTGGGGTGTCAGCCCCTCCTCCCAGCTTTGTGTCATCTACAAACTTGCTGAAAGTACACTCTAGCCCTTATCCAAGTTGTTATAGTACTGGTCCCAGTACTGACCCTTGGAAGACTCCTATAGATACAGGCCTCCAACTAGACTCTGATCCATTGGCTTCTGTCCCTCAAAATGCCATTTTATAATGGCCCCTTTAGAAAGGAAGGGACTAACTTGAAGTGGAAAGTTGAATGAGTGAGTTCTAGGCAATTTTAGAGCCATGGTGTTGTGTATTGGGACCACTGAAAATTAGGTTGTGGCTTGCTAACGAGAGAGAGAGGCAATTCATTGCTAGATGGTTGATACCTGTGGGCATGACTACCAGGACTATGGGGATACGTATGGGGAAAACGGTGAATCTGTTAAGGCTACTTCCTGCAGACCAAGTACTCACATGGAAATCGTTAAGTGGAGCCCTGGAGAGTTCATAGAACTAGATATTTTTGCCTCCAGAAGGTGTAACACTATTCATCCCTTTACTTTATTGTGTGATTGATTGACTGATTGATTGAATACTTGGTCATCAGATATTTGATGACTTGACATTTGAAGCTGGATTGTTGTACTGTTAGCTTCCCGTTCTCTTTAAGAGCAAGATTTCTTTATTCTTCATTCTACTTTGATGTAAAATTAAGCTCTAGTCCCTTTGTATTCATTCAGTTTGTTTATTTCAACAGTCCAACTGAAACAACACAGGAGATGAGACAAGACACAACTCACGGTTATATGCTCTTGCACTAAGCTCTACAACATGCTGTGGTACGGGCAACTGATTACTGCAATTTACACTTCCTTCCCACTGTGAAATAATATTCAGATGGAAAATATGCCGGTGTTTGTTGTTCTCAAATACTGTCATCTTTTCCACTCTTTGAATAGCTAACCGTGGAGGAAGATGTTTGAAGTAGTATTTCACCAAATGTTTTTGGTGAGGAAATTGACAGCTTTACAACGTTCACGGTGATTCGGTTTCCAAACGGACTAACTGTTCACAGTTGGAGAACAGATTTTGTAAGAGTATTACCAGCTTTTTAACCCTAAGAGAAGTGGCTGGTTTTGTGTTAATTGTACACAGCCCTAAATGTCACCAAGTGACGTGTTTCGGGGCCACATGGTGTTGAATGTTTGGAAGAGTTAATCCATAAAGAGACCTTGTTTTACATCTACAGCTGTGATGCCACCATCTCTGTTGCAAGTTGGACTCCACAAAAAAATCTTCCTATTATTGACTAAGTATTTTTAAAAGTCTCCCTTTACTCACTCAAATTCAAAGTCCTATTCTTCCACACAATACAATTCCATGGTCTTCAGTCAAATATAAAGATACCTCCCTGTGCTCCTGCAGACTTTCTAGGAAGAGTTAGAATTAGAATCTGATGATTGACTTGAATTAGAATTTGGATTAGAATTTGTCACCTTCAGGTTTGGAGAGGAAGGGACAAGGACTATTTGCTTGTTTAGATAACGACAATCATTGTCATATCTCAGTACTCTGATACTGAGTCTGGACTACTGAACTGGAAGAAATTTGGCTTGACAAATCACTCGTTCAGAGTAAGAAGAACGTGATGCCATGTTCTCCTGATTGGAATGCTTGTAAGCCAGCGAGATCCTTTCAGCTTGATGCTCCAGATAATTTGTCAGCTAGTCCTCAGATGATTGTTTTGTCAAGGCTCATTAACTTAATAGGCAAAGAGAATTCACAGGCCAAAGGCTTATTTGTCTATAATAAATTCAAGTCTGTAACCCCTGCTTTCATAGTGGCCTGTCTGAGCTCTTGGAGATTTGGAGGTCTAGAGTAATGTACTCCCATTTTAAGATAAAAGTAACTTTAGTTTTGACGGAATTGCTAGTTCATTGATAATAAGAACGCTGTGTCACTGCACCACAGCTGAAAACCTGTCCTATTGAGAGCAGGAATAGAGAAAGGATTTTGACGTAGTAAGTTTACATTTAAGAGCACCACATGGAATTGGATGCAGGATATTAATGTTCTGGAATCGGTCAATTTGACAATAATGTGTACAATTAAAGGATTAGTGGTGGTGAAAGGTAATCACCACTCATAGATGTAGAATTCTTTCTACAAACATGAGTTTGAATTATGTAATACAAAACATTGTGTTCTCAGTCTTTGCGCTGAGAACTTTGCCACCACTACATAGACACAGTGTGCCAGAAACTAGCTTTCCTGTCTTCACTGAAATCTTTCTGGCTCTCTAGTTAGCATAGAGTTTGGGAGGGGACAGCCCTGATAATCATGATGTGAGTGAGAGCTTTTTCTCCGTACGCCTTTCCCTTAAGCCTTTGATTATGTGATTGCATCAATATTCTTTAATACATGTAGGGGAAAGAACTAAGGGTAGGATTTCAGGCTGTGTGATCATGGGAGAAAATCTTGGGAACATGACTAGTCCCAAGAAAAGAGTAAGTTAAAATCTTCTTCATGTTCAGTCTAGCTTTCATAAACTTACAGATCTTCTTTATGATGCTTGAGTGCTCAGATTGGAAGTATTTGGCTTGCTTTTTAAATCAAGATTAGTTTCTTGAAGCTGGCTCCAGTTCTGGCCAACACCATGATCTGCAATCTTAGGTGAGGTAGTTAATGATTTTGTGCTTTGCTTCCCCGTCTCTGAAAGAGGTTTAACTATGATCTCACAGAGCTGCTTTGAAAGTAATTCTTCCTGAGAGAATAGCATCCCATTAGTGATGGCAATTTGTGTTCTTATTTAATAACGTAAAATGATTTTAAGGAATTTGATGAATTAGATTAATGGCATCAGTTTGTGGGACCACTACTACTTTCTCACTGATCAGGATTAGGGAGAGGCACAGAGCTTTAGAGCAGAGTCTTTTGCAGAAATCAGCATGCCGCGTGCACAGGTATTCAAAGGTAACTGAGCATTGTGTAATTCTAAAGAGCTACAAAAATGAAATGTACTGAAATGTACGCAGGACATAGGGGTAAGGAGACTATAATGTCCAGAATCTTAGTGATTGATGTGAGATGATACTTCCCATGTGTGCCTAAATTCCTACAGCCTGCATGGAGGCAATTGAAGGTCACTACAGTCCAATAATCATAGAATCATTAGGGATGGGAAGGGACCTCAAAAGATTATCTAGTCCAATCCCCCTGCCACAGCAGGATCACCTAGACCAAATTGCACAGGAACACATCCAGGCGGGTCTTGAATGTCTCCAGAGAAGGAGACTGCACAACCCCCCCTGGGCAGCCTGTTCCAATGCTCTATTACCCTCCTTGTGAAGATGCCTGCAATCAGACTGATGTGTGTAACGCTAAGCACTGCTGCTTAGTCACTTCACCTAATATTAGAGATTCCTGGGATCCCTCCATAGGTCATGAAGGGACTGCTGGGACAGTGCTGATGGCTTTTCATTGATCATGGAGTTAAAAGTAACTGCTCTTGAAAGAGGTGTGAGCAGTGAGCCGCTCTGGTACCCGCTGTAGTGTCTCATTCTTTTAATATTTGTGCAGTTTTTTCTTCACAACTGGGAATGAGCTTTATTGTCAAAATGATGCTCATAACTGTGCTTAGGAGTGGCTGCCATCCAGAAACACTGTTGTCATCTTTATTGAAATCCAAATGGTACAGAAGTACTCATCGTCCCCTTTTCAGTCCCATGTGTTTAATATAGGAACTCTATCTCCCAGAACACATCTGGTCGTACTTTAGGGTTTTTTTTAAATGCCTGGCAACCTGAAAATGAGATCTATCAAACAAGCAGTAAAAAGCATTGACGTTACGAAACTGTCTTCAAGTTGCCCCATGTAAACGCAGCTACCTTTCTTGAATTTCAAAGGAGCTTTTAATATGCAGGGGTATTCATTTGCAGGTTGGTTGGTTTTGTGAGGATTTCAAATAATAATTGCAAAGTTGGAAATTTGTTTTATATAAATGGATTTAAATACTTAACTATTTTAAATCACTATTAAGGCAGATTTGTGCTTGTTCCTATTTTAATATCCTGGAATCAGCTTCAGGTTCAATTTATGCAGTGTCAATGGAAATAGTCACTAATTAAAAAGCTTATTTAGAAAATAAAAGATACCAATGGGATGAGGTTTAACAGGGCCAAGTGCAGGGACCTACATTTTGGTCACAATAACCCCTAGCAGAGCTACAGACTGGGGGATGAGTGACAGAAGAGGGACCTGGAGTACTGGTTGACAACTGGCTAAATATGAGCCAGCAGAGTGCCCAGGTGGCACAAAAGGCCGATGGTATCCTGGCTTGTATCGGGAATGGTGTGGCCAGCAGCACTAAGGATGTGGTTCTCCTCCTTGACTCAGCACTGGTGAAGCTTCAGTATTACTGGTGTAATACCTTAACACCTTACAGATGTTAAGGTATTGGAGCAGGTCCAGAGGAGAGTCTGATGAGGAGAGGCTGAGGCAGTTTGGATTGTTGAGTCTGGAGCAGACTTGGAGTAGAGGGGGGAGGGAACCTTATTACTCTGCACAACTACCTGAAGGGAAGTTGTAGACAGGTAGAGGTTGAGGTCTTCTCCCAGGTAATTAGGGATAGGACAAGAGGGCAGGGCCTGTAGCTGCACCAGGAAGGATTAGGTTGGATGTTAGGAAGCCATTCCTCGTGGAAAGGGTGATCAGACACTGGAATGGACTGCCCAGGGAGTTGGTGGAGTCCCCATCCCTGGAGGTGTTTAAGAAAAGACTGGACATGGTCCTTAGTGCCCTGGTCTGGCTGATGTGGTGATGTCAGGTCATGGGCTGGGCTGGACAATCTCAGAGGTCTTTTCCAGGCTCAATAATTCTGTGTGATTCTGTAAAATAAAGTAGCTTCCCAAAACCATTTAAAACAATATTAATTTGCAATGCAGCAAACTGGCTGAGCCCAGGTGGGCTTTAGCTTGGAACTGAAGAGAGTTTTCTTCTGATTTCTTGGAACTTCCCTCAGGCACAATTTTAGCTCCTCTCCCCATTTACTAGACCCAGACCTCAGCACTAGGCTCAAACCACAGCAGAGGCTTTGGCTCATGAGCAGGAGCACACGTTGCAGTGACAAGGTGCAGCCCAGCTGCATTTCCATATCCGTTATGCTGCTTCCAAAAGCAGCTCCGGAACAGTAGTGTTTTATATTTGTATATCATAAGACAAAACAAAATCAGCATAAACTGTGCCGATTAACTGTCTACAACGTGAATACAGTGCCTCTGTGTAGATCATCCCTGCTTCTGAGTCAGACTCCTTATGCCTTCAAATTATTTAGGATCTTTTGGAAATTATGGAAGTTAATTGTGGATTTTCCTTATCATTTTCAATTAACAAATTAAAAGGTTTTAACTGGAACTGTTTCCTATCATTTCTTTATACTGCTGACTCCTGTTCTCTGCAGCTAAATGATCCAGTCATGCAAATGTTAATGAAAGAAAAATGATGCTTCCTTTTAGCCTTGGCTTTCATATTATTTGCATGGATGAACCTCTGACCCTAATAAGCACAAAGATTCCTATAGACTCTCTTGTTCTCTCTTTTTTTTAATTATTTTTAATGAGTCCTCCATTGAAGATGTTATTAATTAAAAGTATTAGGAAGATGCACCTTTTAAAAAATCAGAAAGATGATTACAGAAGAATCTCTACCTGTAAAGGCATAAAATCTCCACAGTTCAAGTGTTTAATTCTGCAAAGTTACAGAAACCTTTTGAGTTAAGATGAGACACTTCAGGTTACTGCTGCTGGGCTTTATTTCCAGTTATGCTGCTAAGTAATTCACGTCAGTTGAGCAAATGAGTTAATTCTATTTGTTTTGCTTTATCTCTCAGTACAATAACCTTTGTACCTAGTTATACTGAGATGGATAATGAATATCATCTCACAGAATAGAGTATAATAAGAAAAAGAGAAATTAAGGTGTTTGTTCCTTTCTATCATTTGGGACATGCTTCATACTTTTTAAATATAGGGTTTGATTTTCAGAGATGTTGTGCTCTCTTGTGCTAAAGATCCTCTTTTGTTCGTACTCTGAGCCTCTGGAAATTAAAAGGTGTATTTTTAGAGTATAAAATAGTCAGAAATATTAACTCAGTACAGATAAGTAGCACCATTTTCTTAACTGTGCCTTTAAAGAAGGAAAATATATCCGTTCTAAGTAAGAAAACATCTGTAAATCACTAGTATTAAAATTTCCCTACTGTTATGATTGCAAACAGAGCTACAGAGAGACATTTGGGAACAAAGGGAAGTGTCATCTTCTTTTCCATGCCTGTAAGCAAACTGTGAGGTTCAGTCTGTGAATATGTCACAGGAATCAGTAGGAAGTGCCATGCTTTTTGTGGTCATGGTGAAGGCTGGAAACAGAAGACTATGAAAGTATCAAGTTTTAACTGGTCCTGCCTGAAGATTTCATCCCGGGCAACCAGTTATCCCATATGAGGAGTGCATGGTGCACCATGAACTTCAAAACTAAGTTTGCCTGATGTCTGCCTCAGAGGATACGATCCACCCCCTAACACTGGCCACAGCTGTTACTGGCTAGATGCAAGGAAGGAGTGATGCTTCAGGTTATCTCATGAAAATCCAGTCTGTTCATAGTTTAGTCCACAAAATAACTTTGTGTTTGAACCAATAGTTTCTGTTAGACATGGTATTGCTTGTTTTCACTCTATATAAGCAACCTCTCAAACATACTCTTCTGGTCTCTGAAAACTTTCCAAAAAGATAGAGCACTGAAACTCCAGATGCAATGTTCAAACAGTTCTGAGCGGTGACAGAAATTTACACCCACATTTCTAATACTGATTCCTTGTCTGGTTCGAGTGCAGTCAGAATAAATGACAGGAAGTGTCACTCTGCACGGGAGTGCTGCTGCAGTGACAAGCTAATGGAGCCATTCACTAATTCAAATCTTGTCCACAGTGACCAAAGTTAATGACGATTATTACTTGACAGCCGTCTAAAGGACCGTGTGAGAAATGGGTTTGGAGATTTCAGTTTCATTCCTGTGGACAAGTTTCCACATCATAAAAATCATCACTCCATCTGTCACAGTAATTGCTAGACTCTCTGCTCTTCAGAAAAACCAATAGATCTAACTTGCAGAACAAATTACTCTTTTTACCCCGGGAGAGTTCTTTGAGATTAGCAATGAAGTATTGCCATGGAGACAGGGTAAATAAAGCTACCCCATGGCTGCCTGTGCTGTACCTGTTGGGGGAAGCATAATTTCCAGGGTAGTAGCTGCCCACAGATGAGCAAGAAAGCTTTCTGGTTAAAGCAAAGAGTTGGGAACGGAGACTGACTGCTTGTGTGACCTTGGCAAATTAAGAATTTCTTTCATTTTTGTCCAATTGTGAAATATGTGACACGCCTCCTCTGAGAGCAGCGGCAGCCCTCTGAGTTAAAAGGTATTTCTAATAGCTGCAGCTACGCCCGATTTTCTGCACTGCCTAAAAAAGAGGGATCATTAGTACCAAGTGGAGTGATAGGCAGCACTGTGGAAAGCAGGTGGGACCTGAAATTATTGCAGTGCAATTTGTCATGGAAATGCACGAGAATTTTCAACAGTAATAATGAACCTTCCCTCAGCCCTTGTTCTACACTGCAGTCATCCCACTGGAGTAATGCACTGCTGACTCAGGCCCCCAGATTATTTTGTATTTAATTATTGCTATTTATTATTGTTGGCAGAAGCCCTGTATGGAGATGCTTACAAATGCCCCCGTTTCTGTTAGTAAGGTCTTACTTTGAACAGGGTATGTTGTGATGTAGGTAGCCTTCTGCAGAGCCGGTGCTAGGCCAGTGATATTGCAAACTATTTGAAGACGCTGGTGGAATGTGGTGTAAATCTGAATGAGCTGTTTAAACAAGATCACAGATTGCACAGTTCTGTTCAAAAAGTATAAAATATTAATTTAAAGAACATCCAGAAAGGCAAAACTATGTAGATTTTCAAAAACTCTCAAATGTCTGCATAGTTTGGGTTTCCTTTTCAGATTTTAACCACTATCAGAACGTGTAAGGATCTGTGAGGGTAGGAATCGTTTCCTGTGGTAAGGGAAAATTTATTTCGATAGTCACAGTGGAATGAGATTCTTCTGCCATTTGTTTGTTTTTAAAAGGACATAGACCCCTCATTAGGAAGAATGGAATCAAATGCTTATGGATTTCTCACTTTACTGCAGAAATATTTATTGATCGGTACTTGCATTTCTTATTTCGAGCACAGCATTTGTTGCTCACTGAAAATATCGACTCTATAATTGGAACTACCTGTTTACAGATCCTTCGGCGTGATTTAACTAATGACAACCAGAACCCTTAAAGGTTTGAGAGGTCTACGTAAATTTGAAATGGACTGAAGGTCTCAAAGGGACATTGCAGGGATTGTTGTACCTTTTCCCCTGATTCAGTCTTGCAACGCAAATGCTACAAAGAGCTTTATGAAAATATGGAAAATAGCAGAGAGGAAAACAAATACTGAAGGGAAATGAGACTCCGCTTTACTGGCACATAAGTGTACGTGTTAGAATTTGAGAGACTATTTCGAAGTACCATCTGGGCTTTGAATAAATACTAACCTTATTTTAGGTTACGCTTTCAATGTGGTGTGGAGAGGACTACTGAAAATTTTTTTATTATGGATTTAAATTCATTTTCATGAAAATATAGCCATAAATGTAGCTTTTAAGAGACATGGGAGATATTGAATAACACTTCTTTGAAATTACCGAGCAATTCACTAGCCTAGTGACAAAATTGCCAGTTGTAAAATGCAAGATGAGCTTTCAGATAATCTCATGAGTCAAATTCCAGATGATTTCCAATAAAATGCAGATTTGGAAGTACCTAAATTACATTTCAAAGTAAAATGTGAACAACTAAAGAAATAGACGCTGGAGATACATAGCAAGAATCTCTGCTTAAATTCTGTAGTTTGGCATGCGCTTGCTTTGCAAACCATGCCACATTGGCTCTGTATCACAGTTTGATAGTGAATTTCCCATGTTTTCACCTTTCAAACAGAATATAGTCTGAGCATACACTTGCTAGAGCTCTTTAACAGCCCCCTTTTAATTCCTAATTAAAGCAGTATCACTCCAGTTGAGTTGTCTCTGTGTTTTCTCACTTCTGTATTTGGTGTGAGAAATAGTAGCTTAGCCCTCCATGAAGACTGCTTTAAAGCTATTACTGAGTTTCCTGGGTACTTGAAAGTGTTACGTGCTTGGCCATACAAATTATCGGGTGATTTCTTAGAAATGCTTTGGGTTTTTGGGGGGTTTTTTCTACCTTGTAGATGTATCTTCTAGTGATGCAACCTGCAGTGAGATCTAAATATGACTTCTGATCTTTAAAATTTCTCTTTTGGATTCCGCTTCAGTTCAGAACATGCATTAGGAGTTGGAAGGATAGTGTTACCCCAGTGTACTAGGGTTCTGCCTATTTGCAGTCAGTTTCTCTGGAGAATTTGCATCAATACTGCAATCTTTTCATATGTTAGCTCAATGCTTTAAAAGTGTGTGTGTGTCAAGGAAATAACAAACCCTACTCTACAGGAAGTCAAAAATGTTTCAGAACAGTACTTCATTTCTGGGAGCTGTTGAGACACATCCTAGTGTGCAGCTCTGAGGTTGTAGCTCACCTGTCACACTACTGTCTCAATATTTGCATGCAGTTTCCTTAAAATGTGATTTAAAAACCTAACACAACAAATCAAAGCTATTCTGGAGTCACAGATTATAGTATCCCCACAAGAGAAGGGGCCTTTCCTAATACTGCCTGCAGAGTGCCCTGAACCAAACATTGTTGAGTGTTTGAAAATAGTAAAACATTGGTTTGTAACTGGAAAATCAAAGGAGGAAGATTTAGAGCTCAGATCTTCATAATGTAGTTTATTCAGCTGTTGTGCTTCACCATCGTTTCTTAAGTGTGAGAGAAGTTATTAATTTGAGAAGTACCTGGCAGGGAGAAGAATGCTGGAAAGGAAGTGTGGGAAGAGGGATATTTATATATTACTCATAATACATGAGAAATGCAAACTCCTGAATTGAATTGTTGATAGGAAACATTGAAAGGGACAAGAAAAAACTGCCATTGTTAAACAAGTGTGTACAGACATAGTGCTGTTTGCAGTAGTGGGACAAACAGACATAGGAGTTCATTGCAAGCTGTAGTCATTATAAACTGCTGCATCAGTCTAAATTCACTGAGAAAAGCTTTTTGGGTTTGGTTGAGTTTTTTCTTGCTAAGAAAAAAAAAATGGAAAGAAACCCCACGCATTGAGTGTGCAGAAAGGGTTAGAAGGTCTAAACATCCTTGAATTTTCTGAAAGTCTAGTTACGCAACTGACCTTTTGGGATTAAGCCTAAATGTAGCTGAGTTGTCGTTGTAAATTTGCATGTAGAATTTATTAATGTTTTGGGATCTTAAACAGTTGATTCTTTTAAAGCGTTACGTTTCATCTTACAGGAATAACACTAGGAGCAGATAGCTTATCTGGCTTCTTTAAAATAATGCTTATAATGCATAACTGCATAAAAAGCAAGGGTAATGGAACTGAAAAGACAGTAAAATACTGTTTTTTAGCTGACAAAGGGAAGGAAGATTCAGTTTGACTTTGAAAATTAAAATTTCAATCTTGTCAAGGAAATACTGAGACAGAAACATTACAATCCCCAAGGAGAGGCACTGACAATTTCTTTTTTGAGAATATGTCCATACTCCAGGCAGAAAATTAATCATTCCACAGATAATTAGAGCTGTTTCCTATGTCTTTTGAGGATCATCCTGCTTGTATGCTGTTTAAATCACTAAACTGATGAAGCGGGGAGCAGGGAAAAGTCTACACTCACACTACTACTCTACAGTGCGAGAGTAGAATTGTGTCTGTGGTCTTGCAAGTCATACATTGAGTTTGGCTTCATTTCTAACATCTTAATTCTGAGTAAGAATGACAGTATTCTTAAGACAACCTTTCCTTACAAACAAGTATTATATTTTACGTGTCCTACATGTGTAAAATATATAAGCACACACACCTGAAATGCTCTGAAGCTTGTATGGAGAGAGTACCAAATGTCACTTGCTACTGCTCACTGATGGTAGGGTGCATCTGTGTAGCCCAGTGCATGAACATTCAGAGCTAGTTCTAACCAAGTCAGGTTGGCTGATGAAGCAGTCGGACCTGTTTCCCATAAACGCCCATATTGATTAATAGTTGACTTGGGTATAATCAGCAATACGTATGAGCAGTTCCAGTGGTGATCTGATGAAGATTGCATAAACTGTAACCATAACACAGCCTCTTCAGATCACAGTGACTAAGAGTTGCAGGTAGGTGGACTTATTTAGCATCTGTGGCAAGAGTGTAGCTATACAGGCCTGTTTGGAAGCCAAAGTCACACAGGTTTGGTTAGGGTGTAAACTCAACGTAATACTGTCATTGCACCATGCAGAGCTTTTAACATTTCAAATTCAGCAGTATGAGCAAAGGTTGTTAATTTTTTATATCAAACCTTTACAACCATTTTATACATTATACCATTTAAAGGAGAGCTTATAAAAAGTCTTTTTTATGAAGCCATCTAAAATAGGCAATGAATTCATCAGTGACATTGAAATAACAGGTGCTGTCTAGAATCTTGAGGCTCAAGTGATTTAAACTTCTCCTGGTTGGTATATGCAAAGCAATTAGAAAAGGAAGAATGGAAAGAGGGACATTTGCTCCTGATGGAAACTTGAGCCTATTTTTTGTAATGGATTTTGGCTGGTTTCCCAGATACCTGTTGTAGTCATCACTCAACAATTAGCATTCATGTTGGTACGCCATGGATTAAAGAAGTAGGTCTCTCAGCTACGATACTGGAAAGTTGTGCTGTAGAATGAAAAACCCAAGATCCAAACCATATTGGAAGCGATCAGAGCACTGTGATCATGCCCAGCCTATTTCTTTTCCTGGCTTTTCCTGTTCTTTTCTAGTACAATCTTGTACAATACCATAGTCCTTTGAATTAACGACAAGTACACTAGAGTTTGCTGTCTTGACAAAAGTTGGATTAGGCAGCAAGTGCCTGCAAAGGCCAGTACAATGCCAAAGCCATTGACATCGACTTTGTTGGAACTTGGATAATCCATGAATAACCATGGTAGCAGTACTTGAATCAGATTTACACTTTCATAGCAAGACTAATCTCCAAGACTTCACGTTTTCAGCATCTAATACATTAGTTTTCAAAAGGCCACAATCTATTTGAAAGTACTACTGAGAATCCTGTGTGAAGAATAGCATCACATGGAAAATAAATTCTTACATCATTCAAATGGTAAATCTGTTTGCCCTTGACGTAAATAAATCACACAGCATGAACTACTGCTGCTGAAGAGTAAATCTTCAAATATAATGCTACTCTAAAACATTGTAGTTCTTAGTAATCACCACTCTGATAAGGGAGAGGATTGATTTAAAATGTAGTGTGAATTAGCTCTTCAGTGGGATAACATGTGCTGCATATATTTCACATCAGATTTATATAATTTAGTCCTTATCAACCTTTCATGTTTTCATGTTTACTCTTTCCAGATCTTCTATTGTTGCATTACCACTTCAGAATGAAAAAGATCGGCCTAATTAGTGTCAATTAAAGGAAATAAAACACTGATGCACCTTAGGAAATGACATAGAAATGGTGAAAAGCCCAAATTCATTTTAGTCTTGTCTGTGTAAATATATTAATATTGCCCCCATCGCTGTAAGGGTCTGGACAACATTGCCTTGTTTTTTTCAGAAATGAGAATGTGTCAAACAGAGAGAGTAAATAGCTTTACTAAGCCATTTTATATGCCAAGAGAAGTAACAAACAAAGCACACATCACAAATACGTCGAGCAAATTCAAATTACAGCAAGATATGTACTTCAGTCAATGTAATTATCATTTTAAACATTTGAAATAGCTTCAATTGACTTGTAAAATAGATTGCTGGGGCAGAAAAAGGAAACCACCATTTGATTTGGGAATGTTGATTCACAGGCTGATAACCAATAAGCAGGAATTGGTTGAAAGAAGGTTGTAGACAAGTAGGTGTACAAGTAACAAGTGATAGGACAAGTGGCTTCAGATTGTGCCAGGGGAAGTTTAGCTTAGACATTAGGAAAGACTTCTTCATTGAAAGGGCTTTGGAATGGTGTGCCCAGGAAGGTAGCTGAATTGCTAACCCTGGATGTTTTCAAAAGTTATGTGCGTGTGGAGCTTAGGGACATGGTTCAGTGGTGGGCTTGATAGATTTAGGTCAATAGCAGGATTCAGTGATCTTAACGGTCTTTTCCAACCTACATCATTCTATGATTATAAATGGACTTTATATTTCTAACAATAAAAAGCAAAGTGAATTAATATAGGTTGTAATAAAATTTTTAAAGGGTGTTAGCATTTCATCTCTCAAGCTTACACTACTCTTTGGACCAGAGGAAAAACAGCGATCAAACTGTTCCTCTTAATGTGTACAAAACTGAGCATTCTGTAGCCAGCAGTAAGTGATGAGTAGAAGAAGCTTCTCTGGGTTTTGTGGTGTATGTTTACCCGAGTCTGTTTTGAGAATTCCACTGGTTAAAATGACAATTATTTAAACAGATATTTTCCATAGTAGTAGACAACCCTGGTAAGTTAGAAGAGATGCATAACTTTGAATACAATAGAGTAAAGGAATTCTGAAGAGCCTGTTGCGATGGAATTTGCTGCAAATCTTGCAAATGCAAGATTTGAAAATGTGGATGACCATCCAATGCATGGGCTTATTCTCCATCAGTATTTTCATCACCTGAATAATCCATATTTCATACATGAAATGTTTCATTGATTGCAGCGTAGAGGTTTTCACCAGAACTGCTTTGTCTTCAAAAAACCAGCATGGAGAAATGGAGCAAAAGCAGCAATGCTAGCTCAGTTTATGTGCACATGACAAATACAGACACAAGATACCCACCTCCAAAAATCAGCTTTCTAGCATGGCTATTTCTTTTTTACAGTGCTAAATGGCAATGAAATTCTGGGTTCAGTCCTAGTTAAGAATGGAAGTGTTGCTGGTATAAATCCACTTGTGGTCATTTTTATTGACTCATGCTTCTTTGTGTTTCCCTGTCCATCTGCTTTTCGTGTGTTTTCTTTTAAACAGCAGTGTTGCTTCTCTCAATGTACCCAATGCATTTGGCTCTGGCCAAAATATTCGTGAACCAAAGTACGTAAGAGTTTGCAGAGAGAAATAATTTGTTGGAAGCAGCAAAGAGAGATTTAGTTCCAGATAAAGCTCTTTATCTCATAAATGAATTCTGGAAGCAGAAGAGACATGACAGTAGAATCTTCTGCTCTTCACACTAAAGTAACCTTGAGACAACCCAAGATCCTTGGGCTTGCTGGCTGACTTATGAGATTATAAGGAATCAGCCGTAGCCTACAAGAAATACTTCAGGAGTTTAATGAAGGAAACTTGAGATATTGTCCAGGGCTTATGCTATTAAGTATCATAGTGACATTAAAGCAATTCCCAGAAGGATCATAAATGTACTGTTTATCAGTATGCTTGCTCGCTAATTTTGATAAATCACATTATTTATGATTTAGTTTTAACTGAACAACTCACCTTAAGGACTACCATGAGCTCAGAATAAAATTCTTCATAAATTTCTTTCACAGATCTTTTCTAAGTAGCTACATTTTTCTTCAAAGATTGAATTTACAAAATTCTTTAAATAAATGTTGATTTACATGATGAGATATATTGATTGGCATAATGGAGCATATCAATATTCAGTTTTATTCTAATCCAGTCTATGTCCTGTAATCATAGACAGGCAAAATTAAGTACTTGTAATGCACTTGTACAATACTCCCATGATAAACTATGGGAGATGCTTGTGCCTGCCACTCCCACTGTGAGTAACCCCAGAATGAAGATAATTGATGAATTTTTGTTTAAATCTAGATCTAGTATATACTTACTTCTTTCTAAGAGTTCCAAGGATAAAAAGCTGAATGTTCCTAATGAAATGCTGAGTACCTCCAACTTCTATCAAGTTAGAAAGACCCAATAATCATGATTAATCTAGATCAGATTAGAAGCAGAAGACCTTCCACTGTTTAATTTCTTCACTGCTCATCTTTCTGTTTTGATGGCATTTTCAAATGGCCATTCACCACTACTGTGTATGTATTCTGTTGGCATGCGATTTGTTTATGTGAGTTATCTTATTTCTAGTTTTGCTTTTCTATGTGTGTGTTTCTCTAGGATTTTTTCATTTGGTGTTTGGTAGAGCTGCACATGCACACGTGCATGCTGGGCTGGTTTGAATGGCAGACAAAATGAGATTAACTAGCAGCTTCTGTAGGACTGCATTCTCACTTCTGGTCTGTTAAAGTACAGATAATCAACCCACCTTCCTAACTTGCCTAGAGATAATGTATATCCAAAAAGGAGGGATAACATTATCAGAAGGTATCACACAAGTGCAGTAAACATTGTGTCAGGAGTAAGTAAAACGTAACATATAGATTCTTACAGATTTTAGATTTGAATCGTAAATTAATGGTCTTTCTGTTGTGGTCATTCTCTTTGTTTTGAGGAAGCACTTCTCTGGAAGCTGAGTACGCTCCTTTTCTGACTCTTTCACCTTGACAGCGCAAGTGATTGCAATGCACACGTGAGAGTTAGTAAGCACAGAGGAAACAAGCTTGGTCTGATGCAGAAACAGTATTAAACCTTACATTTCTGCAGGAATGTTTTTATTGTGCGTTTATAATGACACAGAATCTCCTGGGATGTAGAAATGCTTGTTAATGGCGTGGTATGGTTTGGCATCTGACAGTTTGTCATGGCTATTTTAAAGTCCTTTAATTAATTGTTATTATTCATATGCTTTATCTTGAATTAATAAAATTCAGTGCAAAGGCTCTACCATGAAAAGAATTTTATGTGCTTGTATTAATTGCAATGGAGATGGATTGAAATTTCCTGAATTAGTTTAATGGGCTGCAGTTATTTGGATTCTGTCATTAAATTTATTTATCTATGATTTCTCTGCTCTTTCAAAAAGAAGCAGATGCAGTATAAAAGTCATATGAACTGTTTTTCAAATGTTATCTGCAGTGCAAAGAAAGTCAATTCTCCCTTGAAAAGATAAAACAAAGCTAAACTCTAGGCACTAAATGCAATACACCATGATGAGTATTACCATAAAGACATAACTCTGCCTGTTTCATTAATGACAAAATCACTCTGACAGATTTAAGAGTTAAAATCACATTATACATCCTTTTTTACTTTTGGATCCTGAATTAGAATTAGATATCTGATTCCTGAATGTAAATCTCAATAGTGTCATAAGTGGTGTTCATCACTTCAAATGAACATCTATGAACTACAGCAGAAAAGTACATGAAAATGTTAGGTCTTTCCATATTTTTCTACTTCCTGTTTAACCATTTGTTTTCTTATCCCCTTGTTGAGTACCTTCTGTAAAATGGTTTTTCAAACAAGAAGAATCCAGTCTATGGAATGGTAGAATGGCTAATGTGGGAAGGGACCTTAGAGATCGTCTATGTGAACTGCTCTGCTGTGCGCAGGGATGTATCTCAGTCTTGGATACTCAAGACCTCATCCAACCTGGCCTTGAGCACCTCTAGGGAGGAGGCATCCACAGCCTCTCCAGGCAATCTATTCCAGAGTCTCTCCCTTGTACTGAAGCCCTTCTTCCTAAGAACCAGTCTAAGCCTCGTCTCCTTAGTTTAAAACCATGTCCTCATCATATCACTAGATACCCTTGTGAGAAGTCCCTCTTCCAGCCTTTCTGTAGGTTCCCTTCAGGTATTAGAAGGCAGCTATAAGGTTCCCCCAGAGACTCCTAGGCTGAACAGCCCCACTTCCCTCAGCCTATCTTAATAGCAAACATACTCCAACCCTTGGTTATCTTTGTGTCCCTCCTCTAGAGTCGCCCAAACAGTTCCATGTCCCTCTTTCACAGTGAACACCAGAAATGGAACCAGTTCTGTGCACAGTAATAAACCAGTTCCTCTAAGATTTCTGGTCTTAAGAGGGTCTGAAGTTCATGATCTTACTGGCATTTTGCATAGCTTTGAATGCTTTACTAGTTTATGATGTTTCAGAATGTATGCTGTATTCACAGACTGAAAATCAGAGGAGGTTTTTCTGTAGATAATTGGAGCAATTTCCTTATTGAAAACTTGCCTACTCATTTTTTCCTTTTCCAACAATCCAACTGGTAACTGAATGAATGAATGATGTGCAATTTGGTTTATTTTGACTGCAAATGTGATACGATTCTTTCTATTGTGCCTGTCAGAGGGTTTTTTTAAATGTCTAGGATATTCTTGGGTTTCTATTTAAGTTTTGCCACTCAGATTTTTAAAAATGGAGCCATTTTTCAATTCTTTGCTATTGTGTTTTGGCATAGCAGAGTGGACAATGTCTGAGAACAGCTTAGAGTAGGATTTTGGGTATGGGTAGATGAGAAGCTCAACAAGAGCAATATGTGAGTGCAGCCCAGGAGACTAAACATATCCTGGGCTGTCCCAAATATGAGATGGACATGGAATTGTTCGACTGAGTCCAGAGGAGGGCCATAAGGTTCATCAGAGGGCTGTAGAATCTCTCCTATGAAGACAGGCTAAGGGAATTTGGGTTGTTGAGCCAGCAGACTAGAAGGTTCTCGGGAGACCTTATAGTAGCTTTCCAGCACCTGCAGGCAGCCTATGGGAAGCCTGGAGAACAGTGTTTTTAAAGGGACTTTTAACCCTTTTAAAGGGTTTCAATGTAAAACAGGGGAGATTTAGATTCAATCTTAGGAAGACTGAAGATGCTGAGGACCTGGAACAGGCTGCCCAGGGAGACTGTGGATGACCTCTCCTTGGAAGTGTCCAAGTGACCAGGTTGGATGGGGTTTGGGGCAATTTGGTGTAGTGAGAGGTGTAATTGCCTGTAACAGTGAGGTTAGAACTAGATGATCTCTGAGGTCGCTTCCAAGCTAAGCCATTCTTTGGCATTTCCTTCAGCTGGAAAGGCATTTTGCTGCAGATATTTGCGTTCTTCCTTGCACAGAAGCCTGTTAAGCTTTGCATGCAATGACTATGGTTCATTACAGAAGCGATGCTAAGCTCTAGAAATGCATTGAAAGTGTTGTGGGACACTGGCGAGTGCTGTATATTGCAGGAGCCACTGAAAAGCTTCTGATGAAAATTGTGCTACATACTTCCTGCACACCTAAGTCATCAAGTGCTCAGCTGTGTGGCTCTAGGCCACCATCGACATCTTTTGGTGCTAGGTATAAATGCAGCTAGACTAGCTGTGTGCAGTGGCTGGAAATGAAGAAATCTGAGATTCTACTTGAAAATTTTAGTTCCCTACTCTGGTGTCTAACATAAATACCTACAGAAAGACTGTTCACATGGTGATGAGACTCGTACTGCTTTCCACTTTCAGTAAGAATTTGAAATCAAGCAAGTAAAGACTCTGGTGGGCTGGCCCTGACAGGATACCAAGTGTCCACCAAGCAGCTCTATCACTCCCCATCCTTGGCTGGACAGAGTCTACAGAATACTGTAAAGGGTTCATGGGTTAAAATAAGGACAAGGAAGTCATTCACCAGTTACCATCATGGACAAAGCAGACTCAAGGCAGAGAAATTTATTGGCCATCAAATCAGAGTAGGTTAATAAGAAACTGTCTTCCCAGGCTCAACTTCTCTTCCTATTTCTTTTACCTCCATTCCATGGGTGACACATAGGGATGGAGAATGGAGGTTGCAAACAATTCATTACATACTGTCCCTGCTTCTTGTTCCTCCTCTCATTCTTACCCTGCTCCAAGATGTGCTCCCTCACACAGGAGACAGTACTCTATGAGGTTATTCAACCTGGGTCTTTCACATGGGCTGCAGTTCTTGAGAAAGTGCTCAAGTATGGGTCCTTTCCACAGGGTGCAGTCTTTCAGTAACACACTTGTCCAGCATAGGTCCCCCACAGGGGCACAAGTCCTGCCATGAAGCCTGCTCAAGCGTGGTCTTCTCTCTCCATGGGTCTGTAGACCCCACCAGGAGATTGCTCCAGTGCAGGTTTCCACAGGGTCCCAGCTTTCTGTGGGTATCCACCTGTTCTGGTGTGGGGATCCTCCACTGACTGAAGGTGGATCTACTCTTGCAGCAACCTCCATGAGATGAAGTGACACAGCCTGTGTCACTGTGGTCTTCACCATAGTCTTCACCTTGGGCTGCAGGGGAATCTCCAATCCAGAGCCTGAAGCACCTCCTCCCCCTCCTTCTTCAATGGCTTGTGTCTGCAGAGTGGTTGCTCTCACATACTCTTACTCTTCTCTTCCTGCTGCAATTGCTGTGCAGCTTTTTTCCCCCTCCTTAAATATGTTACCTCAGAAGTGCTACTGCAGTCACTGATTAGTTCAGCTTTGGCCAGCAGCAGGTCTCTCCTGCAGCCAGCAGGCATAGCCTTCATTAGACACAGGGGAAGCTTCTAGCAGCTTCTCACAGAAGCCACCCATGTAGCCCACTCTACAAAATCCTTGTCACTCAAACCCCATAGATGTATGGAAAAAGAGCAAGAAGCTGAATGTCTCCTTGCAGCCATATAAAGCAGAACAGTTCAGCACTCTGCGTTTGAATTACGTCAACACCTTGTGATTATTTAGTGTCTCCAGACATCCGTAGTGATGGGTTTTTTTCCTAAAGTACATCATTTTTATTCTTACAGCATGGAAGTCCTGATTGATTAGGATAGTTTTCTGTACTGTGGCATGGATTTTCCTTTGGTGAAGCTGATTTCTTCTCACCCAGCGAGAATGCTCGTTGATCTGTCACACAGAAATCAAAGCGTGTCCAATTCTCTTACACCCTGGGTGATTCAGTGGAGTGGTAATGCTTGGAAAGCACTAATGCCCGAGAGATCTAGGTGTGATAGCAAGCAGTAAATGAGGTATAGTGCTCAAGTGTAGCAGCATGGCAAAAACCCTTAGTGCTCTTGAATTGTATTAGCTTCACGTCAAAGAGTAGGGGGAGAGGGTGACAGCTGCTTTCTCCATGAGGAACGGAAAATTCAGCATTGTGTTAGGCACTGGTACCAGGGTACCATGAGATGCAGGTAATTGGGAGGCCATGCAGAGTGCACCAGGAAGTTTTCTGTCATTCCTAAAGAATCTCCCCCTATTAAAATTCATGAAAGGAGTACCACATCCTCTTCCCCAGCTAATTAGAGCCAAACTCGGTTGTTATGGCAGTGCACTCTCTCCATCTGAAACTGCTTAAGCAACTGATAAGGTGAGATTTACTTTCTTCTACCAATCAGGGAGTGTTCATCACGTCATGTTCATTACACTAAATATTACAAAAATAGCTAAGAATAATGCTGAAAATAGTAGTAGTAGTAATACAACTGAAAAGCTAGTGGGAAGATTTACAATGTACTTTTTTCATTAGTATCAGGATGTCTTGGAATGCCCTGGAGACTTTGGTGTCCTCATTCTAAAAACTCAGGTCTGTCCCAAGTATGAGAAGATATGACCAAGGAACATAATTAAATAGAAGGATGGGATGAAAGGGAAGTATTTAAGCAAAATTTTAAAATTAATATAATAATGAAAATCATTCCAAACTCTGTCTTAAAAAAAATATTTCAAACTCAAATCCAAATTCTTTCTGGTAAGTGTACTTCACTATTTAAAAGCTTGTGCTTGTGTCCTGCAACTGCCTCAGCTGGAAGGAAGCAGATTTTAAGTCAGTGGATGTTTCAGCACTTTGAAAAGAGGTGCTGACTTAGGCATGCTGCTAACAAAGGAGGGTAATTAGCTTTATTCCAGGAGCTGAAGCATTCCTCTGAGTCACAGTTTCACCTTGTTTTCTTCCTTATTGCTATATGATGCTAGACTAGGGACACGATAACTCAAATACTGTAACTTGCAGAATGTGGCTAACTATTTCTTTGTGGATACTTTAGGGAGGAAGAGGAAAAGGAGGGAACGAATGCAGGCAGCAAGGGTCAGCAACCTTGTTTGGGCAAGCAAAATTACTCCAGAGAATTGAAAAGGGATGTAGTGTGGTCCTTATTCTTCATCAGCAGAGTGACAGCCTAATCCTTCTTTTTGTGTGTTCTCTATTTTCCACTGGGTAGATATTGCGATGCTATTTGTAGAATATATGTACAGATGCCCTTTTCCTAAGTCACTGCAAAAGTCCTCACTGCATGGGTCTATGCATGAAAACAGCATTACAACTCATCTTTGGTTTTGTTGCCTAAGGGTGATCTGAATCTAGCAGGGTCGAATGTCCTGTTCTCTGAAGTTTCCTATTTACCTCTGATGGGAGACCGTCTGGTTAGTTTGACACTTCCTAAATGGGTCAGTAACTGTCAGTACTGGATATTATCAAGCTGTTTGTAGCTGAGAGAAAATTAATACCAGAAAAGCACTCTCCGGTCTTCTAATTAATCCCACAGGAGAACAAAAAACTCATTTAATTTAGAAGTTTAACTGTTGGCAACATCAGGAAAAGCTGGTTTCACTTCATTGAGCTGAATTAGAACTCCACATTAATGCAATTAAAGCGTGTTGCTGTCCTCAGCTCTTACATCCATCAAAACAAAGGCTGAGAAGCTTTATAAACAACTGCAATGCTACCTCCAGCCTTTGACATAAGAAACAACACTCTGAAAAACAGAGTGTACCAGTTCCCCTCACTGTTCTCTAGTGAAACTTTCCAATATTGTATTTATCAGTCTTCTTTCTTACAGTGTGGTGAATAGCAAACAATAACTTGGAGCTCCAGCTTTGTCTTTTTGTGCTGGACTGGGTTTTTTCCTGCAGAGAACAAACTGATAGACAAATGGAGTTTATATACTTCTGCGTGGTGGCTTCAGAATTAGGACTTCAAGAATGCTGCTCAGAAGCCAGTGTTCAGAAAGGTTTATCCAGCCTGTGCCACCAGCTGCATCTCTGCTTTATGAGACAATGCAGGTCAATTGATTTAGGAAGCAAATAATAACTTTAATGTTGTCAGTTTCATCTCATATGGACAGAGAGGTATAAAACCAAAAGGTTTCCTAAATCAAAGCTATAGCACATAGAAGACAACTGTTCTTTGTTGGTAGGAGGAAAGAAAAGCTGATGACTATAAAAGCTGTAAAGGCAATCTATATTGTCTTTATATGAGCAAAACAGACCAGGAATAAAAATGTAGCTTGAAACAACCTTCCATTAATGCTGCTTTATTCTTACTTTTAGTTGCCTAACTGCATTATAAAAGTTCAGAACACAATACACGTTTCCCTCTTCTGATTGTTTTAACCCAGGTGAGGTTTTCCTGGGTCATTGTCTATTACTGGAAGTGTCAGTTGTGAAAAGAAAGGGATAATTCATTTTGTCCCTGCAGGGAAGAAGGGTTTATGATGCTGCCTCCAGTGTCAGCATCACCCCTCATAGCACAAGTGTCTTCAAAACATCCTTTGAAGACCTAGAATAGAATTAAAGTTGAGGAGACTGGCTACTTCTTTGCTTGTTGCTATCATACTCACCTGTGACTATGTGATTTTCATAATCATTTTAATGTATTTTTAGTACTTTCCAAAGGCATGAAATGCCCTAAGATACAGTTTTAAAACAGAAAGGTCTCTATCTCCACTGCTTGAGTGATTTGGTAATTTCAGGAGGGTACTGAATTTGAAGCCACTGTTTTAATTCACACTTGTTATGGGATGACAGTACTTGATAGAACAACTGCTGTAACAGGAAATAATTTTTCTACTATAGAAAAGACTCTTTTCTATGCCATTCTATTAGTCTGCCCTCCTAGTGTTATTTTTCACTCCATCATTGAAATCTTTTTTCCTCGAGAACCTGCTCTTCTCTCTGAATATTCTTCAATTTCCACCCTGTCTGGGTAATCCTTTGGTTGATTTGCTGCTTATTGTCCCAGCCAGAACAGTACCACTTGAGGGTACGGTTGAGTGAGTTCTGGGTACATTGCCCTTCTGCTGAGATGTCAAACATCGTGTTTTCTGAAAGCAGTGAATACACTCTTCTGGCAAAGCATAGTTCTGAAGTGTTTTACACCCAAAATCAAACAACCTGGTGCTCCAAAACACTTCTGGAAGTGATGCTTGCTCTCGTTTCAATTTTCCATTTCATTGTTTTCCTTCGCGAGACCATAAATAGTATGTTCAGCAACAATTGTAAATCTTTAAATTACTGTTTGAAACAGTAATGGCTTGCATTTATAAAAAGATGTCTGGTTTTGAACACACGTAAATAGTGAAATCAATGCTAAATTTATGAGAGCAACCATTTCCAGAGAGCTGTGAATAATGGGGTGAAATCGAGCTGGCGGCCGGTCACAAGCGCTGCCCTCAGGGCTCAGTGTTGGGGCCGGTCTTGTTTGATATCTTTATTGATGACCTAAACATGGGGATTGAGAGCACCCGCAGTCAGTCTGCAGACAACACCAAATTGTGTGCGAGTGTTCAGCTGCTCGAGGGCAGGAAGGCTCTCCAGAGGGATGGGGACAGGTTGGATCGTTGGGCCAAGGCCAACTGTCTGAGGGACAAAAAAGCCAAGTGCTGGGGCCTGCATTTCAGTCACAACAACTCCAGGCACCGCTACAGGCTGGGGGATGAGGGACCCATCAGGAAAAGGATCTGGGGGTGCTGGGAGACAGCCGGCTTCATAGCAGCCAGCAGGGTGCCCAGGTGGCCAAGAAGGCCAACAGCATCCTGGCCTGGATCAGGAATAGTGTGGTCAGCAGGAGAAGGGGAGTTCTCATGCCCTTGGACTCAGCCCCTTGTGAGGCCTCATCTCAAGTACTGTGTTGAGTTCTGGGCCCCTCTTGATAGCAAAGACATGGAGATGCTGGAGTGTGTCCAGAGCAGAGCGACCAAGCTTGTGAGGGATTTAGAGAACGAGTCGTATGAGGAGAGGCTGAGGGAGCTGGGCAGGGTGAGTTTGGAGAAGAGGCTGAGGGGGGGACCTTCTTGTCCTCTACAACTCCCTGAAGGGAGGTTGTGGAGGGGTGGGTGTTGGACTCTTCTGCTTGGTGCCTGCTGACAGAAGCAGGGGCACTCCTCTACATCCTGTGTTTTGTTCTAAGTTCTTCTTGTAATGAGGACACACTTTCTCAGAAGCCTTCTGTAATGCTCAGAGCAAGGACAATACAGCAGTTTACTAACGTGAAGCAAGGGCACAGTGGTCACAGCAGGGAACACCAGCTGTTGGTCCTGTGGCATGAGACCCTGTGGCGCATCTCTTCTGTCAGACAGAACAGTAATGCCTACTCTGCAGGGTAAAGTACCTGTAAAATAGATCTGTTGTCTTAACTTTTAATAAAAATAGGCCTGTTTCTTGTGAACAAATAGCTCAAGTTGTATGCAAAGCTTGAAAGCAAGAGGAACCCTGCAGTGCCTGGAATCAGTGATTTAAACTTAGGTGTTTGTCTTCCATGTGTACTTTTCAGTATAGAACCTCACTGTGCAGTGTTACTGTTTGAACTAATCAGAAGATAGTTCTGGTTTTCATTTTATTTTAAACACATTGTCTTGAATGAAGAAGGCATTTTCTTCACACAGAGCTGCCTTTGATGCTGTTTACATGAATAGAATCATAGAATCATTAGGGATCGGAAGGGACCTTGAAAGATCATCCAGTCCAATCCCCCTGCCACAGCAAAACCACCTAGACCAAGTCACACAAGAACAGATCCAGGCAGGTCTGGAATGTCTCCAGAGAAGAAAGACACCACAACCCCCCCTGGGCAGCCTGTTCCAGTGCTTCGTTACCCTCACTGGAAAGAAGTTCCTTCTGATATTTATATGGAACCTCCTCTGTTCCAGCTTGCACCCACTGCCCCTTCTATCACCAGATGACCTTGAGAACAGCCTGTCTCCATCCTCCTGACACCCTCCTCTCACATATTTATAGACATGAATGAGGTCTCCTTTGTAGTAGTATGATACTGAAGGTCAGGTACACAATGCGATTCATTTGGTTTATGTAACTTGGTAACTATTTTTGAGGGTCCTTAGTCATGGCAACACAGTATATGAGAAGACAACTGTCAATCAGAAATATTCTTCTTTCAGAAAGTCTGTGTTTTGCTTAGAAGACTTTTTTTTTCCTAAAAGTTCCTTCCTAGATTGATAAAGTTTCACGTGGAAAAACTCAAACTACTTAAATTCTGAGAGAAACAGTAAACGTTGATTTTGTAATATTCTATGTTGCACTACTGTGCAATTAAAAGCAGTAAATGTCCTCTTCTACTGAGCATTCTGCCTCAGAAACACTGACAATTAGGTTAACATCCTACATTGTTTTACCTTCTCCGCTGAAGTTAACTTTGTGTTTTATGGATAGCATATTTAGCAGAACAATTAACACCTACGTTATTTTAAGTCACTGAACTATATTATTTTAAAGGAGACAGTTATCTTCATCGCCTGCTTTTAATGGCGAATTAAACCTGATTTTAAACAAAACAGATTGCAGGACTGAGTCCTTTTTTTGAAGAGATGAGCATCAGTGAAGTCAAAATGCTTTTGGCATGTGTAAAACAATCAGGTTCTTTCTATTTTTGGCATTAGTTATACTGCTAGAGACAATAAGAGCACGACAAATTTCTGTTTCTTTAACAAATGCTTTTCTTTATTCTTCCTTGGTTATACAGTCATTCCCAGCACAGCACTGCAACACGTCCACCCACAGTGAGCTTGCAGCGGACCATTTCTGTGGAAGGGTAAGATGATTCTCTGTTGAAGCTGCCTGTAGAACTCTCAGATCCACTAAGCCAGACACTGAACTACCCACGTACATGTGGCTGTTAAGTAGATGTGTTTTTGTATACCACAGTGTTTGAGTTAGTGAGAGGAAGCTATAAATACTTTCAAAGTAGTGCTGATCCCTTCTAGATACTCTCACTGAAAGGTTTGGTTTTCACGGAGTTGCTTATTTTTAATGTGTTTGATGTGAAAAGGTTGCCACTAATCATGGAAATACCCAGTGAAGTTTTACTCTATTGTATTGGTGTATGCACGAGTTCTTTCTGAGAAAGCAGTGTCCTAAACTAAGAATGCAGAGGTACTACAGGAAATAATAATCCTGTGCTTGTGTGTGTGTCTGTCCATATTGTGTTAATTTAAAGAGTAGGTAGATTACTCCTTTTTAAGAGAAATAAGAGGATAAAATAGGATTCATTCACAACTACAGTTAGTATTTTAGCATCTTGAAGATATTAGAAAAGCTGATATTTACCAATGAAGCACTCAGATTTGGATGGCATTGACTGACATGATTTTACATAAATTGTTCATTTGTTTCTCCCCTGCCATAGAAATGTGAAGCAGCTTGAAATATTTTGCGGGTATTGGCAATAACTTGGCACTGGCTGCTCTCAAACCTTTATTTCCTTGTGATAAAGTGAGAATCCAAAGTTGCCGCAGAGGAAAGATGTCATCTTGTTGTATTTTGGGTTGTATAACAACCGTACTGTGATGCAGTCAGAAGACAAGAGGGTAGCTGTGTGAAGTAACCCACTCCTAAGTACAGCCTAAAACATTTCTCTTACATCTCCATTCTTGTTTTTACTTATTTAGATCTAAAAACTAAGATTTCAAGTTTTTATTTAAAAGATCTAGGACAGAAGCAGTAATTATTCTTTGAAAACAAGACTGAGTAACTAAATTGCTACAGGAAAGGTGCATATGGCTCAAAGGCTGTCACCTGGAAGGTAATTCTTTAAATGAAGCCCTCATCATCCAGCCTTCTTGCTCAAAACAGGGCTAATGTCAAGTTAGATCAGGGTGCTCAGGGTCGTGTTCAGTGAAGCTGTGACTTTTACCAAATGTGGAGACCACGTGAGTTCCTGCAACCTGTATCAGTCCTCACTTTGCATTTTTTTATCTGTTTCTTCCTCCCTAATTAAAGGAGAGGCTCATAATAAATTCCCCTGTCTTTTCCTCAGATCAACTCATGAATAAATTATTTCTTGAAATAAAACTGAGCTTGAGGAACAAGTTCATTAATTAAAATGGTGATCAGATGTTTTTTTAAGAAAAAAAGGGGGGGGAATTAAGGAATTTATTAAATTGAGATTATAGGAAAGAAGCTCTGTTGTTTCTGACTTGATCTACTAAACTGCATAATTCAGCAAGTATCCTGTAGGTTTAAACTCTTGTTGAAATTTAGAAATCAATCTGTCTACATGAATTTTTAGATAAATAGCAGATTCTCTACTGGCCACGCAGACCACTTGCATATATTGTACATGAATCATTACGGCACAGGAAATCTGCCATTGATATTACAAGTCTCCTGCTGTTCAGGAGCTAAAAGAATATCTGGCTTGTAATTATTACTAATCAACTTACACTGAGTCACTTAATTTCACGTAAGAAAGTGGGACTGTTAGCCCATTATGCTGCAGAGTAAAATCAGCTCAGCCCTAAATATTTCATTATGCTAAAGCTCAATTTATTCTGATGTTTCTCTGAAGCCCGTGCTGCTAAATATGTTTATAGCTAATATAATTTGAGGTCAAAACAAAGTTGTTTTTCTCTTTGAGGAACCAGGTTTCCATCAGTAGAGTCCTGTATTTAGGTGACTCATGATATCGCTTTTGAGATGCTTTACCTGCAAGGCATCCCTAGGACGCACGCAGAGTCGTGGTGTGCGTGCTGGCTCTCTGCGACTGACTGGGTAGTCACTGACGTCATATAATTATTAGGTCCTGTGAAGGAGAAATTAAGCACGGGAGGGTTAAAGAAATACAGGGGGAGTTGCATTTGCTGGCATTTATTCCTTTCCACCCTGTTGAATACAGAAAACAGAGCTGGCTAGAATACAATGTTTTAAAACATGAAGCTTTTTCCTCTAGGTAATGGATTCACTCGTAATACCAATATTATTTTTATTCAGGACTTCAGCACAGCAAAAACTTGAGCAGCAAGGTGAAAAACTCCTAAAGATGTCTGTAAAGACTGCATTTTCTTTATAGTCAAGACATACGTTCTTCACAGGATACATGAGATAAGCAGACTTATTATGTGTATGAAAGCAGGAACTTGCAGGTGCTGGCTGTTATTGGTAGTGAGACCTAGTTAGTGTCTTCCCTAGTGGCTTATTGCATCATTTAAAACAGACAAAACCACAACGTTCGCATTTGAAAACGTTGTTGGTAAGAGTTTTTTGACACAATTTAAACTGAGGATTCAAATTAAGAAAAATACTGGATGAAAACTCAAACCCATCGTCTGGAAATCCTCCTGTAGTATCACACAAAGCTGTAATGATAGTTGTGTATGATAGCTATTCTCTCTGCAGTTGACATTCAGACTAAATTGTATTTGATATGCTACCAGTCATCTCTTCTGCTAAGCTGCTTAGAAACTGGGATTTCAACTTATTTGATCAAGAGTTTTTTGATGGAGATGCTAAACAAATTTATCTATGTGAGTATCTCAAATAAATACAAATATCAAACATCAATGAACAGCATTTGAAGCATGGCTACGGGTAGGAATCTTTATTCTGAGCAGGACAGATAGCACATAACCACTTTGTGTTTCACAAGTGTCTCCTGTAATTGTGGATGCTTGTTACTAACGGGCTGGGTATTGACATTTCAAACCATGGCTTGGAGGCACTGCTGGGTTTAGGTTTTCTCGTAGCCTTTGAACACTTCCTGTCTCCTGACAGTGCCAGTGCATGTCTGTCACCATTTCCATCTCATGTAGTTTCTTCACTAACTGAAATGGTGGAGGGTTCCTGGTAAATAGAGCCACTGAATGCTGTAATAGTTTATAGAAAAGTGGTTTCAACACTTTATGGAACCAGTAGTTTTAAAAAGCAGGTTGCAAAGCAGCCTTTCTGCTACGGAGTTGCCTGTGTTAGGTGTAGCGGGTGGAACAGAGATGCAATTTTCACATTTATTTTGGTTATTAGCCTGTAAATAATGTACCTCCTGCATCAGGGAAGACACGAGTGCTTATGTGAGCAAAGTCAAAATGAAAACATGTATGGAGCGACCATCATCTCCCTTTCAGAGTTAAACTGCATACTAGCTGTCCTACACCATCCCTGTAGAGATCGATGAGTTTTCTCAAACCTAGGAGACATGCTCCTGTGCATTTCAAGTAAATGGTGAAAATGTAGACCAGTTTTTTCAAATGAAAGGTTCTTCCTGCAGGCTGTAAGCAGAAAACATTGCCTGGTGTGCAGGCTTTAATTCCTCTACAAAAGACAAAATGAAAGACTGTTGAAGTCCATAGGGGGTTCCCACAAAACAAATAAGGTCTAAGCCAGTCCACTCATGCAGGCTTCAGTCAGGTTGAAACCTGGCTCCCAGTAGGTTCCCTCATCTAAAATATTGTTCAAATTTTGTGACAGGTTAGACATGATATTTGCAAAATAAGTGTATGAAAAATACAGCCAGTATTAAAGTTAGGGAAAAAATACTGCTGCTACAGTTACTGCCAACAATCAATCAGGAAAAATGCCAAGGAAACCATAGTCAAATAAACAACTACTTGTTTCAAGTGGAATGGTTAACTGTAATAAGCAGAGCTACTTTTGCTATGTGATATGACAAATGGACGTCTTATTTAGTAAAAGTACATAATAAGTCTCTAAATTAGTTAAGCATCATGAAAATGAGCATCCTGCACCTGACCAAACCATTGTCACGGTTTAAAAAGGCCATGTTACTCCTCTGGACTGCGATGCTTGATGAGGACTGCAAAAAAGAAGGTCTGCCAGCTCTGACAGCTGCCAGGTCATGGTGTTTTGGACACTTCATGACAAAGGTAGATCAGAGGGAGGGCTGGGGAGAAGGACGGGGGTAGTGTTATTGCACATCATGGTGAAAAGGGTTTGCCAAGCCTGGGAGGGGAATAATAAGGGGAAAAGCAATAGCCAGGATGCCAGAGGTAATATTGCAGTAAAATAATAAATGAGAGCATTACAGATAGACTTTTCCCTAATTTGTTAAGAAGCAGAGCTGTAGAAGGTTTAAAAGACCATTTAAATAAGCCGAGTAAGTTCAGGTTTGCCTGAACTTCAAAGTTTTTTAAAAGGTGTGTGTGTGCATATTCCAGGCCTGCGGCCACTTGCGATTTCTAATTCTTTCTTGTGTGATTAATCAGAATTTAAAACATCATACACACTGGCACATTCTCAGTCCATCCCAGCTTTCTGGTAAATGCTGTGAAGAAGAGTGTTCAATCTCCTCAAATTACCTTTTTCAGGTTTTAGGTCCTTCCAGTATGAAAGCCTTTTGGCTGCCTGACACAAACAAGCAGTAACTTAACGGAATTCTTTGAAGCATGAGAGGAAAACTGGAAGCGTTGTACTTGAAAATGAAATGGCTTGATTAGCCAACTGGCTCTAAACAGATGGAGCTTGATGAATTGTCAGAAGCCAAACACCATACTGTTCAAGAGAAGGATGCTTCACACCCTTAGATTTAGGGGAATTTCTTCACCCCAATGTATTACGAAAGCATGACTTTAATCCTTTAATAATTTCTCTCTACTTCTGTTCTTGCTCCTGCTATTTGCCACTTTCAGTAGCTTAAATGGTTTTCTGTTGCATTATATGTGTGTAGGACTTGTGCAGAAGATACTGGACCTTAGCTGGGTCCCTAACACAAGCTTTCTCTGTTGTGTGCTAATGTAACACCAAGCCAGCATTTGCATCATGTATGAACTCATAGAATCGTTTAGGTTGGGAAAGATCATTGAGTCCAACGATGAACTGACTTCTGTTTCAATATTCTTTGTGAAACAGACAGCGTTTTGGGAAAAAAAATAGAAATAAATAGAAAACCCACAAAACCCAACAAAAAAATCTGCAGCCAAAACAAGATTAAAGCCAGATTTCTAAGTCCATGCAGATTTGGTGCAGTTTATAGATCGATTGTGTGTAACTGAAGAAGCCTCTAGGGTCTGATATTTGAAAGTGCCCAATGTGTTTAATACTTCTGCAGAGGTTCCGTAAAGCAGAACATCGTGTAACGCCCAAATTTTATAGGTGGTGTAAAGGACACAGTGAAACAGAGCTGTGCCGGTGTGGGATGAGTACTAAAAGTGACTGTATTCTGTAAGGTAGCCAGCAGTACAAAATAAGCAAATTAAAAATGGATTTTCTTTCCCTTAGTTATTATAAAAATTACTTGTTTACAGAAAACTCTTCCCCTTCATTTATCAGTCCAGTTCTTAATCTCCTAAATTAAATCTGTATTTACTATGGATTTGCAATCTACAGAAGAAGGAAAGGGATGCTCACACTTCTTTTTGTCGTGTCAGTTTCTTACTGTAAGAGAGTGACCTAATCAAAACAAATACTCCATGTAATTGTCATAGATATAAAAAGCTATTTTCAAGGTAATGAACAAATGTGAACCAAAAAATATGCTAAGGAGGAAAAAGGCCTCACTGTCTCGATTTGCTTTTGTTTAATTGCATTTAAAATGAGAGAACAAATTTTCCTAAGTGATGAAGTTTTACATCTTTGATTTGTTACTACGTACTGGTTTCAGATAGTAATTTAATAATACTTTGCTCTTACGTCAGGCCTGCAGTTTATAATGTGCTTTGTAGAATCTAATCTGATGCATTCCCCGAAGCAAGAAACCAATCGGAATTGATTCTCCCGTTGATTTCTGAGCTTGTGAATTTGTGTTGATTGCAGCACTTTGTTCGCTCCTTTCCTTCTGGCTCTCTATAGTACATCTTCCCCTCTTCTTTCTCTGCCTTTTTCATTCCTTCCCTGGTCACTTTTACACATGCACTGTCTCCCTTGATCTTGTTGATGCTGTTCTTTATTTTTCTCTCTTTTTTTTTGCCTTCTGCTGCCTTCTGTCAGTCCGGGAACATTTTCATCTCACGCTCCTTTCTAATTTCTGCTTGATTTCCCCTGCTGCTCTCCTCTGTTTGTATTTGGTACAAAGCTGCAGGAGGGCATGAAACATGCACACGCAGAATGAAAGTTCTGGTACGCTTTGTTAGCACCTAGAAACTTACTCTCAGCCCTAGTTATTACACAAGTAATTGTGAATAGGATAGCTAGCTAAAGCTGGAGGCAGAAGCACTGGATGTTGACTGTTCCTCTTACCTAGGTAGCGACAGAGTGACACCTATTGCTTAAAAACAAAACAGGGAGCCTTGCAAATGCATTACCCTGACATTCATTACCTGTGCCTCAGAATTTAGCATGTTTGCTGAGTGCATTTATAACTACAGGAAAACATCTGAGTTCACATCTGAGTTATTTCCCTTCCACGTCTTACTCTCCCATTGCCACGTCACGTTTAAATCCTTAATCTGCTTTGCATCACTCACCTGTGTTCCGCCTGGAGCTCTTTCATGTATATTAGAAATACATTCATAAGTTAGTTTAATAGACTCAAAGAAGTTTTTCCTAATGATGCTCCTCAGATACTCAAGGAAAATTTTAGCACCTGTTCTTAGATCTCTGTAATCTTCATAGTAAAAGAGTTGGCTATAAACTTATAGCCCAGGAGAGCTGGTCCTTTTTCAAGGATCATCTGCAAACCCGGGACCAAGGTGTCCCAATGAAAAGGAAGGCAGGCAGGAGTGCTCATTGTGATCAATGGCTCGGTGTCCCAATGGAGATGTGTGATGAGGGGTGCTCCTTCAAGGGTCGGTACTCAGACCAGTGCCTATTTAACATCTTTGTTGGTGACATGACAGTGGAATTGAATTCACCCTCAGTCAGTTTGCCGATGACACCAACCTGTGTGGTGAATTTCCTACAGGAAATTGTGGCTGCCCCATCCCTGGAAGTGTTGAAAGCCAGGTTGGTTGGGGCACTGAGTAACCTGATTTAGTGAAGGTTTGGTGCTTCTGCAGAGGGGTTGAAACTTTAAGTTGCCTTCCAACCCTAACCATTCTATGATTAAGTGACAATTCTATACCAGGCAAATAAATATGTAACATAATTGTCTTTAGTTTTAGCATAACTAGCTTTTTCTGTGAGTGCAGGTAGAGCATTGTCCAATAACTTACTTCTGCTTTCTCTGACAAGACCACCTAGTCAGTGGCTGGTATCGAGCTTTGTGTGTTTAAGCTACTACTACTTTAACTTCATCATGTGCTCCAAAGCCTTATCTTACTAGGGATTTGTAGTACACTCGTAGCTAAAGGTTATTTCTATGAGAGCAACAACACTTGTGTGTTCTGGAATCCACCCTTCTGATTCTGCAGGATACACCCATATGAAAGACACATGAAGATGCGTTATGGTTGGTCGGTCGCTATACAGCCAAATTTCTGTCATGACCAAAATGACCCGATGAGGCTAAAAAGCAGGAGCCAAAATCCATTGTGTCCTAATCATGGCTTCTGACATAGCCCCGTTTTGTTTGAGCTTCCTCTGAACTTAATCATCCAAGAGCAGAATGTGAATTTTGCTGTCAAAAGGCCAAAATTACAAAAGAGCACTGACAGCATTTTGGGCATAAATCTGCTGACTTGATCAGAGACAGGGATTAATAACTGGGCCAACTTTTTGTTGAGCGGCACAGCTTACTATTCACTGGATACCCAGTTGTATTGACCTAGTTTTGCCCATAGCACTGGCTTTCAACTTTACGATCCAAGCTGCCTGTCATTATGTGGACTCAGTTTCAATTTGAACGAGAGCTGTTCTGATTTCTCAGCAACAGAGCATGAAAATATATTTGTTTGACTTCTCTGCCTCTTTTTCCTCAATATTCCAGTAAATAATAATGGCAGTAGCTCAGCTCTTGCCAAGTATTGCTGATGCACAGGACTCGAGGATGATGACAAATGTCACTGTATCATTTTGTGGAAGAGAAAACTGAGGCTGGAAGAACAAATGACTTGCCAAGATCACTCAGCAGTGCTTGGGCTAAGCAAGGAAAGAAATCTGTGCTTTCAACTTGCTGTCCTACTTCTGCTCCAACCTCCAGGCCACCCTTCCTAATTAAAAAACCTGCAGTGATTTCCTAGGTCTGGATTACATTATGTCTAGTCCACACATTTTTAAGAAGGTGCTAGAAGTGTTGCTACCAGACAAATCAACAGAAACAATCTAAAAAAGAAAAGAAATACCCCCTTTTTTTTTTATCTAATGGGTTAAAAATAATTCAAGGATATACTGACTCAAGACAATATGTCTTTTTCTCACAGCTGGATTTTTAAAAGGTTGGTTTGTGATTTAAGAAAAATTTATAAGGTGGAGGACCATATGGAGTAGGAGTAGCACTTTCACTAAAGGTTACAGTCACCTTTAAAAGAGTTATTTAAAAATCACTTTAGTCTTTTCTTTCAAAAATACTATCCTGCAGTTTCAGAAAGCTAAGATCTTTAAAGATCATGATCAAGCTAGGCATACTGTTAGAACATTAGCACTGAGGAAAGATGAGAAAACACCTACTGGTTTCAGAATTCTCATGTAAAGATTAGATGTTCGTGTATACAGCTGTACGATTTAACTCAGATCAAATAAGACATCCCTCGATTAATCCCTCCCTCATTTTCTTTTGTTTTGTTTTCCTTAAAAAACAAATAGAAATGAACCAGCGCTCTGTATGCTGCATGCCACACAGGAAATAGTGAATTGCTTTTCCAAAAGGCATTCTGGAGCATGTAGATGGCTCTTCCTGTAGACCTATGTGTGTGTGAGAGTTTTACTTGGCTGGTAACTTGTAAAGATTGACAATTAGAAGAAGATCCTATTTCTGGCTGAGGAATCACAGGCACATAGGTGTATCTGTGAGTATTTGCAGGGCTGGCCTTAGATTTACCCAAAATAGTGTAACAGCATCCACACTTTTTCTGAAAAGTGAACTTTTAGAGGGATTTTAATCACGGTAAGTGATGATACATATGATGGGTGTGTGTCCACGTAGATGATGAGTGTGGTTGTATGTCCAAGGGAGAGACAGATCTGAGGCCCTGTATGTAAAGCAGAGATTGGGAACTGCAATACCTGTCCAACCTTCTCAAGGATGATAAGGAAATGCTCAGGAAATTCATCTATTTCAGGGTAAAATCTTTCCCATCAGTAAAATGCTTGTTATTATTTTTAAATTCTTTGGGTTACATTTTGAGTTTATAGATGTAGAGTGCTGTACGAGATGTAGCTGCTATTATTTATTAATTTCTATAGCAATGAACAACGTTTTAAACCAGTAAGACAAAAGCAGATCCTCCATGGTCTGATTCACTCTTAAAGCTGCAAAGTGCTTTCTCAATTACGAGCTCCTGGTAATGTCAAATTGGAGGTGTTCATCGCATTTTGCTCTGTTAGCTTGATCATACAAATATTTGCTCCAAATCTGTGGGGTCAAACATCCTTGCCATTGCTTCGGTTAGACTTCTGAATGTTTCTTTGTTCATTTTATTTTAAAAAGCAAGAATAGAACTAGAAAAAAGAATTTCTTTTCTGTATGCAGAAGTGCTATAAATGAGACTGTGAAACAGTCAGTGTTTTGTTTTTTCTTTTAATTAATCTATCACAGTGAAAATTACTCCAATGGCCTGAAATGAATAGTGATGTTCAGACTCAGACCATTTGGTCTTAAGTAAAATACAGTATGCTTAGGATGCCTTGAGAGATGTGTTCACGCTAAGAGTTTTGAATGGATAAGCTTTATAATTTTGTTTCTATGCAGAGAGCCTCGAAAAATCATCCTGCACAAGGGCTCCACAGGGCTTGGCTTTAACATTGTGGGAGGAGAAGATGGGGAAGGCATTTTCGTGTCTTTCATCCTAGCAGGCGGGCCAGCCGATCTCAGCGGAGAACTGCAGCGAGGAGATCAAATTTTGTCTGTAAGTATTTGTGAGGCTTTGCTGACCAACTGTCTAATCCTGTTCTTTGTCTATACTGCAAGGGACACACAGAGAGTTCTTTTTCTTTTCCATATTGTGAACTCCAAGCTGGAAATGGTTTATCCCTGAATACTGTGTTTATTTGCTCTTAGGTTTTATAGCATTTATTAGTGGTGTTACTTGCAATCCGCTCAGAGTGAGACTTTTCTCTACAATATGGGAACACCCGCACACACAGCCACAAGCACCTCAGCAACTCCCAGTTTAGCCCATTAACCCATTGCGTTTTGCCCCAAATGCTCTACTGGATCCAAAGATATTTCTGAATTTCAGCTTTTTGTTTTTGAAGAAAGAGACAGACTGAAATCATCTGGAGTCGGGCTGCCATCTAGTGTGCACTGAACTCCTCAGCAAACAGCCCCATACAAGAAGGAGATCAATTAGGTGATGTTAATTATCTCTGTGCCTCTAATGAATTTGATAATCACTCTGAAATTCATTTTTCAAATTTTAGAGGATACAAGGCTTTGTATCCTGAGGTTATATTTTGCATACGTGGTCTAAAAAAGGATCTCTTTACATTTTCTTTCATGTCTGTATCGAGAGCACACGTTTTAAAAACACAGGTTATGGTTAGGTTCTGTCGAGTAATTGAACATCTGGCTGAAACAATGTACAGGGGTTTGAACGGCCTTGAAAATGTCGTTAAATATCCTTTCACATCATTCCACCTTAGAGGAAACAGGAACTGTCCCAAAATGACACAGCTGTGACATTTCATGTAGAGTACATGAATGGCCTTCAGGCAAAGAGCTGTAACACTGGAATAATTCATCCTAGATGAGTGTTGGACCCGCTAGGACTGCAGTGTACCACTCGCTCCCACTGCTGTGCTTTCTGCCCCCATGAATCCTGCTTCCTTGGCTGTCCTTTGGTTAGGGTTGGGGTGAAAGATGGCTTCAGCCTGTATGGGCAATGTGTAGATCCCTTCATGGAAAACCTGGAGCTGGTTTTCCTACATTGCTTAGGATTTTCTTGGCCACTTGCCTGTTCTGTGAAAAGGGAATTTACCTCCACCTGTCAAAGTTTTGGTGTGAAAAAGCAGCTGGGGGTGCTTTGTGGTACATGGAGGTTTAGATTAGCTATTAGGAAGAATTTCATCACTGACTGGGATGTTAGACGCTGGAGAAGGAAGGCTACAAGGCAGCCTACACAAAGCAGTGGTGCAGTCCTCATTCCTGGAAGTATTTAAACATGTGGACCTGGTTCTTAGGATCATGATTTAGTAGTTAACTTGGCTGTGCTGCTTTAATCATAGAATCATTAGGGATCGGAAGGGACCGAGAAGATTGGGAAGATCATCTAGTCCAATCCCCCTGCCACAGCAGGATCACCTAGACCAAGTCGCACAGGAACATATCCAGGCGGGTCACAAATCTCTTGAGAGAAGGAGACTGCACAACCCCCCTGGGCAGCCTGCTTTCCTTCTTTCCTCACTGGAAAGAAGTTCCTTCTGATCTTTATATGGAACCTCCTCTGTTCCAGCTTGCACCCATTGCCCCTTGTCCTATCACCAGATGACCTTGAGAAGAGCCTGGCTCCATCCTCCTGACACCCTCTCCTCACATATTTAGAGACAGGAATGAGGTCCCCCCTCAGCCTGCTCTTCTCCAAGCTCAAGAGACCCAGCTCCCTCAGCCTTTCCTCATAAGGCAGGTGTTCTATTTCCTTATCATCAGAGAGATGATGATAGTATATTTTATCCACACCTTTCCTTTGAAAATACTTCAAGAAAAATGGAGAATGGTCAAGTAAAATAGAAAGGAATCACCAAGTACAAAGTTTGTAGGAAATTGTAATGCAACCAGAAATGACTCTTCCGAGTTTATCAACATGAGGAGATAAGGAAGGCAAATGCCTGTGCTCCGAAGAGCATAGACAAAAAACCCCAAAGAACAAATAAGGGCAATTATGCATTTATTTATTTCTTTGGCTAGGTGCAGCAAAACAAAGCTGATGGAAAGAGCTCTACCAGACGAAATCCATTCACAGAACATTGTATTCAGATATCCAGCAGCTCCGATAGAAATTTAAAAGTCCAGTTTCCTTTATTTCTAAACAGGGATGTAATCAGCTCCGTAGGATGCTGCTGCAGTCCAGTTTTTAACTGCTTTTTCGTCTGTTTCATAGCAATGTTTTCCATAAATTCTAATTAAAATTACTGGGTTTGCTGCAGCTTTTAGTTGTCATGCAGGAGTAGTTTATTTGTTCATTGAGCAGAAAGGGATGGAAATTATTGCTAAATTAAGACTGCATGCATATCCCCAGGCAATCACCAAGGCAGGCACTGCTAACTTATTTAGTCACCAATTACTATTAAGAATCCATTTTTTCCATATTCAAATGAAATAAATGTCATGCACAGGCTGCTTTTAGACCTGATTAATCTTAGACCATTGTCTGGCAAAGGGTCCCAGACACCTTAATTTCATAAAGGCTGCAAGAAATAGGTCTGTTTCTCTCTGTTTCTTCTTTCTTGTCTCATTTCTCAGAAACACTTAATTCCCTACAGATATTGCCTTCTCTTTTATTTCTCAAAACACGATTTACCCAGAATAAATAGTATCCTCAAAGCCAGTAGTACTAATCATCTCGGTCTTGGTTAGATTTCTTCCAGATAGGAAGCACAGAAAGTGATTTAAACTTTGGAGATCTCTATTTGATGCTTTGCTTTTGCTATTGTCCTTCAACAGGACCTTGGGCAAGGGGTTTCATTATCTAAGCCTCAGTGTCCTTCATGGGAGAGGAGGATCACAGCACTTCCCTGATTCCTGCCTGTGCTGTGATGACTGCTTGGAGAGGTGCACAGTTGCCTTGGGATAGTTGCCTATGAAAATACCTTAAATAGACTTCAAATCCACAAGCAAGCCCCAACAAAGCTAGGAATGTGCTTTAGCTTTTTAAACACAGTCCCACAGTCAGTGCTCAAGGCCTGGGTTAATCTCATAACCTTTCTGACTCTCTGCCTGCCAGCAGACATATGATAGAGTGGGTCCAAGCCTTCAGCCTTCCAGGGACAGAGTGAAAGGTGATGCTGTATCCTTGGCAACTTGGACGTGTGGCATTTTAGCTTTCCCCAAAAAGCACCAGATGGCAGCAGAGGATCAGTAAGGACTGGAAAAGGTGCCTGCTTAGGAAGGAGCAGTCTTAGCCTTTTTGTTTCTTGGGTGGGCTTTTTGTGTTTTCAGTTCATTGACTGGAAATGCTCCAAACTGATCTCAGAAAGCAGGCTGATAGTCCCAGTTTTGCTGTGCAGAGGGACAACATGTGTCACATCTGATCCTTGAGGGCAACTTGAAGTATGATGGAAATCCTGTTTCAAGTGGTAAAGACTTTCAAACAGCTAAGTGATAAATTCTAGTGTTACATAAGGGATTTTTTTCTCCTGAAAGGTAAAATCGCCTCAGTTGGCAGTTTCTTCTTGCTGTATGTCATTATGCAGTTGGGAATTATCACCAAACTAAACGTTTTCCTTCTTATTTCCAAATGTCTTTGTAATACAGTAGTCACCAGGGTGTGTTCCTTACTATAACAGAATGCAGTGTGATACTGTCAAGTAGCACTGTGAGTATTAATTGGCAATAAGACTTAATTTGCTACGTGCTGTGTACTCACAGATTAACTTTCATCTCAGACATGTATCACAGAATGTTAGGGTATAGTAGAGACCTCAAAAGATCATCCAGTCCAATCCCACTGTCAGAGCAGATCCAATCACACGGGAACAGTCCAGGCAGGTTTTAAACATCTCCAGAGAAGGAGACTCCACAAGCTCCCTGGGCAGCCTGTTCCAATGCTCTGTCACCATCACCACGAAGAAGTTTCTTATATTTATATGGAACCTCCTGTGTTCCAATGGTTGCACCCATTGTCCTGTCATAACTGAAATGAAACAACTGGGAATATCAGTAGAAGTATTTCAATTTTCAAAACAAGATGAAAGAATGTTAACCGATCTGTTTAACTTACGTGAGAAGTCTGGGCCATGTCTAGACTGCTTGAACTCTGATCCAACCCCAAGTTCTCCATCTGTTAGGAAATTGCAGTCTCCCATAAAAATAAAGTGTAATGGTCCTTGATGCCTTTCCAGCTGTTTAAAACTCCTCTCACAGTGCTAAGGGACATATTGCCCATTAAAACAGCAATGTGAACAGTGCTGCCTAGTCCAAATCACCTGCACGAAGACAAGTGATTTCCAAGAGCCATATGCATAAAGCAGACACACGTTGTGCATCAGTCCTTTCTTTGACAGTACAAATCTTTTCATTTCAGGCAAGGGGTACCTTGGGAATGCATGCTAATCAGTAGGGGACATTCCTGGGGAGGCAGAAGAAATATGCTCTTATTCCAATGAGACTTTGACAATGAAAAGTTTTCTTTACATTCTCAAATGAAATTGATTCTAGGTGTTTTAACCAGCATGCTTCAATTGCTTTCATGGAATCATAGAATCACTCAGGTTGGAAGAAACCTCCAAGATCATCATGTCCCAACTGTCAGCCCAATGCCACCTAAACCATGTTCCCTACACATCTACAGATTTCAACACCTTCAGGGAGGGCAACTCTACCTCTTCCCTGGACAGCCTGTTCCAATACCTGACAGGTACAGGGCCAAGGGGGCTACTATATCTATGGGTACAGTATTTAGGCACAGAGAGTTTACACATATAAGTTCAGCAGCAAAATTCAGATCTATGAGTTGTGCAAGTAATATTGCTCCTTGGTTTCTTATGATGGCACTGTTTTCCAAACAGTCTTACAATTTTCTGTAAGACCACATCAAGTTAGCAGTGGATACAAAAGAGAGAGTTAAGGCCCCATAAGTAGAGAGAAGGAGGTAAGAGCAGGTGTCAACATTTGAATCTTAACTTTGGAAATGACTGGATTTTCTGTCTTTGGACAACACTAAACCTCAGATACTTCAATTTAGACTTGCTTGCTGGGTATCTCATTGCCATTACAGTCAACGGAGGCTACAAGACAACTCAGCTGGGCAACTATGAGTTGTGAAGAGCAAGTTGAATTGGCCCACAATATTTGTTGCCTGTATTGACTTCAGGATTAAACACTTAACACAGGGGTGCAAGGGTGTATTTAGGTGTCTTAAACTGAATTCACATTGCACTTGTGTTTGCTCTCACAAAGTACATTTTGTTTTGTCAGTTAGCATTGCTTCACTACAAAGAAAAGCAAAATAAAACAGAGGACCATAAAAGCACTATCAGTTTTATTTCATTCTCCTGCAGAATTGCTTTAGTACCCTGTAGTTCACAGCAGCAGGATGAAGCGTGACTGGTAACCTGAACATAGAGTCAAAGGAGATTGCTTGCTTGCTCTGCAGCAAGATTGCTGCTCCCAAGCAACACATCCCTCAGATTACCTTAAGGAAATAACACGACTTTCCTGAAAGGTTATAGCTCAACAACAACAGGAAAAATAAGAGAAAACGAACAGGATGCACTGCAGAGTTACAGATAGTAATCTCTTAATGCTTCCACTTTGCCTCCCATCTAACCTGAATCAGATGAATGAAGCTAACCAAATGCACTTGATGCAGCATGGCACCATATCGTGTCAGGGGTAAAACAATATCCTTTTTTCCCCTGCTACTTTCTCAGAATTACAGAATCATAGATTCATACTATCATAGGATAGATTGGGTTGGAAGCAACTCTAAAGGTCATCTAATGCAGTCTTCCTACAAGGAGTAAATAACTTCTCTGACTAGAACAGCATGCCCAGAGCCCCATCAAGCCTCATCTTGAATTGAATGTCTCCAGGGATGGGGCCTCCACCACCTCTCTAGACAACTTGTTCCTGTGATCCACCACCCTCATATTAACAAACTTTTTCCTAATGTCCGGCCTAAATCAACCTTTTTCTTGCTTAAAACCATTGCCCCTTGTCCTATCACTCTTGTGAACAGTTCTTACCCAGCCTTCTTACAGGTCCCATTCAGGGATTGGAAGGTTGCTATAAGGTCCCCTGGAGTCTTCTCCAGGCTGAACAACCCCAACTCTCTCAGTCTCTCTTCATAAGGGAGGCGCTCCAGCCTTCTGATCATTTTTGTGGCTTCCTCTGGACACACTCCAACAGGTCCACATCCTTCTTGTGCTGGGAGCTTCAGAAGTGGACACAGTACTCCAGGTGAGAGTAGAGGGGCAGAATCACCTTTCTTGACCTGTTGGGCACTCTTTTTGATGCAGCCCAGGATGCAGTGGGTTTTATGGGGTGCAGTTGCACCTTGGTGGCTCACGTTCAGCTTTTCATCCACTAGCACTGGAAAGGGCTAGCAGAGAGATGCTGTAGGGATTTCTGCTGTAGAGATTGATGTAGAGATGCACCAGTATATGACATTATAGACTGTATGATACTGACATTTGAGAATCTCACTTTGATATTGTCTCTGGGCTTGTATACAATGTTCTCCCTTGTAGAGGAAAGGTGATTTCTTGTATCTGTCAGATCTTGGCTTGTGTTTGCACATCATCCTGCTGTCATTTTTGCAAGATGTTTGCTTTTCTTTGTGAACAGTTTGAACACTTCTTTCTACTCAGTTCCTCCCACACAACACCTACCAACCTCCTCACTCACATCTGTAGCAAAAATACAATGCACGTTTGAAAACATATAATGTTCCCCAATTTCTACACCAAAATGTGTGTCTGTAAAGCACGATAGACAGTAAGGACCCTGCTTATTTACAGCAAATACTTCTGCTTTATATTTGCAGTTAGAATTGACCTTCACACTGATTTCCCTTACTTTGGTGTGGAGAAGCTTTCAGCTTCTAATTTAAAATGGTTTTCTTGCTCATGGCAAAAGCAATAAGACTACTTAGGGCAAAGACTGTGTTTTGTTACCTAGCTACGAAACCAAGAACAACGGCCAATACCATTTGGTTCCACTTCTCAGGGTTTTTGGTGGTGTTCACATTTCTCTGCCTTGGAAAGTGTTTGAATCATCTCTGAAGGGCTTGGAAGCTTGTCTCCATGGAGCATCAGTTTGTCACTCTTGTGTAACAGCGTTAGGATTATACCAGATACTCCCTTTGCCTTACAAATCTTATCTGCAGAGGCTGTGGCCATGTCTTTAAGATGCCTGAGGTGTTGTGGATGATGTGTAATTCTGACCTCCAGTACAGGAGAGTCTATGAAGTTCTGTGGCCTCTAGCTGCACTTATCCATAAAACCTCTCTGCTTGTTTTCACATTAATCCTAATTAGCCAATAGGAAAATTACAGCTATGTAAATTTGCTTCATAGGGATGTATAGAGCATTGTACATTAGATGTTGGGAAGGTCAGTGTGTAATTTGTGCAGTGACTTCAGTGGGTAGATTAATTCACGTGATTGGACTGGTTTAAAGAAGTAGAACTTGCCTGAGAATCCCAGGAGAATGTGTTGCAACATATGCAAATGATAGCTAGTAGGTGACATACCTGATAGATCCATTGAAAGAAAATCTGGGAAGAAAGGGAGCCGAGAAGACTAGAAGAGCAAGTAGATTAAGCTCCTTAAGAGTAAATAGTGGATTAATAAATATTCAGGCTTTGTTCATATTGGGCAGCACAAGGCATATAACGTATTAGGCTCCCTCTGTAGCAGGCAGAAAGGTGTAGGTACTTCTGGAGTAGAGTTTACCTTGCCCTAAAGCTGATATTTTATACAGATCAGTTGACCATTGTGATATAAATGGATATTTCCTGCCACTGATCATGGAGAATTTGGCTTCCCTTTGAAAAAGATCCCATTCAAACTGACCAAGCATTCATGAATCATTTTAGTAGGGAATATGGGAAAAGCAAATATAATCCCTGGTTTAATTCTGGCCAGTAAGAGAGGATGGATTAAATATTGGGAGAACGAAACGCAACTAGCTCTTGAGTGATCCTGTGGTGTAATGGCAAAGATTATGATTTCATGCTGTAAGGGAATGAGGATGTTCAAAAGAATGAATACCATCAAATTCAGTCTGCTCTGTGTTCACTGCTGATGTGGAACACCCCACAGGAAGCAAGTTAGTAGTTAATTCAGAAGGACACCCACTGAACAGCAACTGGGTGCATACAAGGATATGTGCTTTGGAAAATCATCTCTTTTATATAGTCAATGAAATGCTTATGTAAAGGAAACCCTGTCTTGTTTTGTCCATCAAGTCTTGGAGTTCAGAACCTCAGCAAAGTCCTAGCATCCTTCATTGATGATAAAAATTCACTTTCATGAAGTCAATCCTTAATAAGTCACTGTAAATGCTACCTTCTGCAAATACCATTGGAGAAACAAGCTGGTAGCAAACTTTTCAGTGTTCTGATAAATACATATGATCTGATGGCTGAGTGTTAGACATACTGAGCCCCAAAACGTGATGCACTTGTTCTGCAGTAACTGGGTTATATTATTAGAAAATATTGTAGACTTGTTGCTTTGGATCCTCAAAATAGATTACTTTCTACAAGAAAAGCTTAATGGAGCTTCTAGGGAAAAACCTGTGTGTGTTGGACTACTGCATACATTGGTGATTATAGAGATACCTTTTGTCTTTTATTAATATAGAATATATCTTGCAGCTGGATTTCTCTCTCTCCCCTGCCCACATCTTCCTGCAATCTGTAATATATATCGCAGCATATCCTAAATTAACTCTGACATTCCCAAACACACAGTCAGAACCTAGTATCCTAACAGTTCTCATGAATAAGGTATGTCTCTTTTTGCCTAGCAGCAGTAGCTATCAGACCTGTCATTTAGGTGTTATGCAAAGCTGGTAAATTGCTCTAGACCAGAGACACTCTGTATTTGCTGTGATTAAATCATCAGTTGCCTCTAAAACATTCATTTTACAATTGTCTCAATGCGTAGAAATGATCTGATGCCAGATTGCTTACTCTTCAGCTCCTAATAGTTTAAGGAGGAGTTTGCATTGATTGCAAACGTTCTGACTTAGCAAGTTTTGATGTAAGACTGCCAAGCAGAACAGTGTCACATCTGATACATTGAGGTTTGGAGTTTGTTTTGCACCCCTCGGTGTAGCCTTACTGTCAGTGTCACACTGAAGGGAAATTGAAAACACAAATTGGAAAAGCCCAGCTACTGCTAGAAAAAGATGGCTACATCCTGGAGCTTCATTCGTCCAGAGCTTTGCCCCAGGGTGGCCTTTTGTATTTAAACAGACAAGACTCATTCTGCTCCACTGCCCAGTAAGTTTTTAGTTCCTGAGTGATTAAAAAAATTATCCTGTGGCACAAACTGGAAAATAATAGAAATTGGCCATCCATTAAATAGTTTATCAAGGGATATCTGTACCAATTTGTTGGAGGAGATTTTGGAGACCCATTTTTTTTTAAAAATGAGCTAGATATGTGCTTTACCTGGAGCAAGACACAAGCATCATAACAAAATCAAAACCACTTATGGAATGCAATGGCTGTTTCCTTTTCGTGTGTTTTAAAAACCATGCTTTGTATGAGAGAATGGAGCTTTGTTTGCTTGAAGTGTCTGTGTCATAATCCTAATCTGCAGAGCCACAAAGGGAAAATAAATCACATAATCACAGAATTATTGATGCTGGAAAAGACCTCTGAGATCACCCAGCCCAACCTGTGACCTGACATCACCACAATAAGCTAGACCATGGCACTAAGTGCCACATCCAGTCTTTTCTTAAACACCTCCAGGGATGGGGACTCCACCACCAACCTGGGCAGTCCATTCCAGTGTCTGATCACCCTTTCTGTGAGGAAAGGCTTCCTAACATCCAACCTGACCTTCCCTGGTGCAGGTTCAGGCTCTGCACTCTCATCGCATCACTAGTAGCCTGGGAGAAGAGCCTAACCCCTACCTGTCTACAACTTCCCTTCAGGTAGTTACAGAGTGCTAAGGTCCCCTCTGAGTCTCCCCTTCTCCAGGCTAAGTGTTGTGATTCAGGTGGTTTTAGTATCAAATGTGGTTAGACAAGTTGCCATTCAACCATTGATCCATTGCCTGGTGGTCACTGGATTGAGTCCAGTGTAGATAGCCATGACACAAGCCAGTGGCCATCTTCCCTCTCACAGGCCACATTGCTATACTGTGTGAACATGGAAATATGGAAAAATATACCCAGTAGTCATCAAGGCAAGGATTTCTGGTTTTGAATTCACTGCTACCTCAGTGCTTGGGGTCAGATGAATCACCGACATCCTTCTGTCTCTAACCAGCTCTAAAATTGTTGTACCTTTTTATTACAGTTCCCGAGCTCTATTGCTTATTGGCCGCAGCTAGAATTAAGTTCTTTCCATCTGTGAGGTATAAAGCACTTGTGAAAATGGAATCCTTTGCTTCATTTCAGAAGCAGAAGATTGTCATTATTTCTGCTTTTACCACCCTTTGAAATGTAAAGACGAAACAATAACCCTGCAGCATTGTGAGCAAACCCGACCCATGCTAATTTAGCTCTACCCATACACTGAAAGGACAAATTCCTTCAGAACTGTGTGCAAACCAAGTTAGATGGAATGAATGAATGCTACCAGTAGTTGAATGCTGAATGACTTGGAAGAAAGTTGGAGATAGAGAAGTCCAAATGATGAAAGAGAATTGGGAGAAAGTGGATTATTTCAGAAAGGCAGGAAAGTCAATGTAATAATGATCATCCATAAAGTGAAAGCCCTAGGTGGGGAGGAAGGACAGTTTGATATTCAGAATAAGAAATGCAAAGGATGTGTGGAGGCTTGAAAAGAGGACGCTGGGAGGAGATACGAGATGAGGTGGTGGCAGAAATATAAGGGTATTTGAGTGACCACTCAGGAGGAGGGAAGGTAAAAAACCAGCGACTAGATTTGAATCCAAGAGCTCATGATTTGCTTCCCTTTTTAACATAAATTAATAATTTCACTTACTAACTATTGTGTTGATGAACGAGTGTCCTGTGTACAATATTTATATTTAAGTTTGTGTATGATTGTGTTAGTATTAGCTACCATGGCAGTCCTATCCGATAGTGTTCATCGGTAGTAGCATTTGTATTAATATCAAAAGACTACGTGCACTGTTCTGTCTAGACTGTACCACTTTGCAATGAGACCAAATGCCATTGATCACCTTACAGTTGCTGACTCTCATCCAGTGCAGGTTGGTAATTGAACTAGCTGGTAGCTATTTAGTGACCTGAATTAAATGTTTCATGTCTATTCAGGCTCCAGCGAGTCTGTGTTCTTTTCCAAAGCTGTCATTTATTTCAAACTCAGTTCAAACAAGTTTTGAGGAATTCTATAGAACTGAGGGGAAATGGCTCTGAAGTTGTCATTGCAGCAAACACTTCAGTAGAATTATTTCAGTCTCGAAGTTTGCCAATCTGACATCATTTGCAAATGATACGATCACATGAGAGACAGATCTTCTATCAGAAGAATTTCTGTACAGTTTGGATTTAAAAGTAAGTTTTTGCTTTATGGTTATAGCCTTAACAGATATAATTTGGAATGATTCATGTGGTCTGGTGAGTCATAAAGAGTGTTAGTTCCTACTGTAAAAGGCAGTGCAAGACACCTCTTCAATAACATAATATTAATTTTCTTCCTGCTTCGGAGATGTGATGTTGTGATACCTATTTCAGCTGGTTTAGCTGCCTCCTCAAGCTTCCTGGCTGTAAAAAGCACATTAATTTGCACAATTTGTGAGAGAAGACTTTGTCTCTGGAATGCCCAGCTCATCAGAGCATGACGACCAGTTTACTGGAGGCAAAAGTCAGAACATTAAGGTAGCAAGACAAGGAGAATTCAAAAGGTCACTGAAATTGCTGGCCCATGATAAGAGAGGAGGAGGATCATGGATGCGGAGAAGAGCAGATAGGAAATGGTAGCATGTTTTCAGTGAAGTTCAGGACGAGACGACCACTGTACTTACAAGTGCTGAACTAAGTTTGAACTGATCAAAAGGTATCAGCACAGAAATTAGTAGAAATGAGAAAAGTAAGAGAAAAGCAATAACATGAGTATGAAAACTTCTTCTTCACTAGCAAGGGAGAAACTTCCCTGTACTGGCATTTTTCCCCCTGGGTGCCGTTCCCTGCTGTCATGCCCTGGGCGGGCTGCCCAAGCTGTCACAGTCCTGAGCCCCTGCCAGTTCTCTCCTGCTGTGCTCGGCAGAGCTGCAGCCTCAGGCTGGACAGGCAGGATTCACTTTGCAAAAAGAATGGAACATCTAAGCTGGAAAAGATTGCTGCTCAAGGGCTGTGCTTTGGCAACACACATGAGTTTCTTAGAATTCTTGTACTTTTTGCTGGATTGCATCAATTGTGTGGGCTGTTGTCACCTGCTCGTGAGGAAAGGCTTCCACAGGGCAGATTATCCCTGATGTGTGCTTTTCCAACACAGTTTCCCTAGTTTGCTGGAAAACTGCTTCCATCACCCAAGGGCTGATGCTATAAATTCCGTTTCTAATGACTAAGCAGAACTCCCAAGAGAGAACATGGCTCAGCTTTCCTCTCAGCTCTTGTTAATGTGCTTGGAGATACTTAAGCTGATGTGTAAAGTGAAGGCAGCTGAACAGAGGGGTTTGTTTCATCCTAACACAAACAACGGCAATTCTGGCTGCAACTTGTTGTCTTTATTTAGACTTCCATTTGCCTTTCCAGACACCAGAAGTCTTATTTTATGAGTTCAACAAGTAAAATAATTCAGCCACAACTTGAAAAACCTGCTGTATTGTTTGTTCCCTGGTAAAAAGAGACCTTTTCTTTACTATTTCATTTGGTGTATAAACACCCCGTACTATGTAAGAGAGAGTTCAAAGAAGAAATGAAAAGAAATCCTTTATGTTTCCTCCCCAGAGAAGGGATCCTTTCCAATTGAGCAAGACGTTCCAATTGTTCATGTAATCATTGTTCCAACACTAAATAAGGTGCCTTAAACATATACATGGCTAAATGAAACAGATGATTCTGCTCTCCTCTGCTTGACTGGACTACATACGAATCCTGCTCAGACAGTCAGCCTGTAGTAAGCCCTTAGGTGGCACTGTTCAAAATTGAACCAATTTGTGCTAATAGGAGCCGTTTAAACATTTCAAAGGGAACGTAACTTCCAATTTTAGAAGATTGTTTTCTATCCAAAACAATGAATCTTATCTTCCATGTAGATTACAATCCAGGCACCTCAATACAAGGAAGACATCGAGGTGCTGGAGAGGATCCAAAGAAGGGCAACAAGAACAAGACTTTAGAGGAACAGCTGAGGGAGCTGAAGCTACTTAGTCTGAATAAAAGGAGGCTGAGGGGAGACCTTATTACTGTCTACACCTACCTGAAAGGAGGTTGTAAAGGGGTGGGTGTTGGTCTCTTCTTGCAAGTAACAAGTGATAGGACAAGATGAAAATGAGCCTCAGGTTATGCCAGCAGAAGTTTAGGACAGACATTAGGAAAAAACCTCTGTGTTGAAAGGGTGATTAGGCCTTAGAACAGGCTGTCCAGGGAGGGGGTTGAATCACCATCCCTCAATGTGTTTAAAAGCTGTGTAGATATGGAACTTAGGGACACGGTTAGCAGTGGGCGTGTCAGAGTCAGGTTAATGGTTGGACTGGATGATCTTGGAGGTCTTTTCCAATCTAAATGATTCAGTGAGTCTGTGGTTCAATGAATTTATGAAGCAGATGCCGCTTTTCTTTGTGTCAACAAACACAAAGTTATTGTAATTACTGTGAATTGTAGTTGCATCTTTTGCTCCATCTCAGATAAGCTCTGTCTGTAGTTTGAAACTATAATTTTCCACTGCAGCACTTCAGGTTGTTTGTAAGCTTTCGAACTGCTTTACTCCAGAGCATGCAGAAGGGACAGACATCTGTATAAGCTTGAGGCTCTTCTTATTTCCATTATGTCAAATCCATTTTGGAGTTAGGCATCAGAAATTGTGCAGTCAAGTTCATTCTGGGCCAGGACATCAGGATTGTGCAGTCAAGCTCAGAATAGCAGCGCTACTTCTTTTATTGTATAATACTTCTTAAAGGAAGTCAGCTCATTTAATAGAGAAAAAAAAAAGCAACCAAAAGATCTTTGATATGTATTAAACTTTTCTGCTCACTCTTGCAGCTTTTTCTGGGCTTCTTTATTTGCCTCGCTGATCATTCTTAACATAAACTAAATTAGTTGAAAGCCTTAATTGAAATCAGATTTAACAATTGGCAATGAAATCATGCCAGGGAAAATGATCACCTCACACAACTGCTATACTCAAGACATTGTTTTGGAGGAAGGAGTGAGACAGGATGTTATTTGGTTTACCCTCTCAGAAACATGTGTTCGTTTTGGCCTGAGGGTATGAGTGTGGTTAAAACTGTTACTTAATGCTGTTTTTCATGGAGATTTCATGTGGCTACGTGGAAATGCTGGTTTTCAACTAGAAGGTCTGGGACTTGATTACGTTTGCTTTTTAATATTAGGAGCTAATACACTGGGGAATCAGGTTAGCATCTAGTCTTCCAGTGCCTTACAAAGTCAGACTGGGTTACAGGTCCTTTCTAAATCTTCTGCTGTGTGATTCTATCAAATAGTGCTGAGCAAAACAGCACACAATCAGACTTCTGCCTACCTATGTGGCAAAGATTGTTTGATTTCGTTCTGCAGCCGTGCATCTTCAAGATTGGCATTGCTGTTCCATCAGTGTAGCGTAGTCAGATCTGTTCAACGTTACTTAATCTGGTTTGTCTATGCCTATCAAGATGATAAGCATCTTGATAAAAATTGCAGAAGATGGAATTGATGCTTTATTTCCTCTCTGCCATCTCTCTTTTGATTTCAGCCACTTAGACCTGTAAGTCCTCAAATACCCATCCCTGCCTTTATCCTAGCAGAAAAGCGGACTTAAGAAATTCAAAGGCAATAAGTGCTCTCTTTGTACCTTAAGCCATCATTTCTTCTAGAATGAGCATGCAAAGGTCAAAAAGTAGTCAATTACCATTTCAGTAGCTTCTTCTTCTGTGGAAAAGTCAAAATGTTTGTGTATAGTAACGTCAGTGGAGTTCCTGTGTTGTGTTTGTATTCTGGATGCGTTATTAGAATATTGGTTGTTAGACCATGTACAGACAGAATTACTCTTGCATCTGGGCAAGAACAACCCCCAGGACAAGGATAGTTTGGGGACTGAGCTGTTGGAGAGCAGTGGAGGAGAAAGGGACCATCCAGCAGGTTGACTCTGAGCCAGCAGTGTGCTCTTGTGGCCAAGAAGGCCAACAGCATCCTGAGGGGAATCAGAAGGGG
>VZRI01014335.1:12230-63021 GCA_013397515.1 Upupa epops | reverse complement strand
GACTTGGTCTAGGTGATTTTGCTGTGGCAGGGGGATTGGACTGGATGATCTTTCAAGGTCCCTTCTGATCCCTAATGATTCTATGATTCTATGTGAGAAGGAGAATATGCATGTGGTTTATTTATTCTTTTATAGATCCTCTCCTTTTATCTATAGAGAGATTATTATGATTTCTTAAGGATGTTTAAAGCATTGTGTTCTCTTAACACAACTCTTTCAGACCACTACAGTGTTTTCCTACATAGCTTTAAGAAAACCTTATGTTCTTCTGAAACCTACAGTCTTGAAGATTAACCCTAGCCAAATTACTAACATTCTTTTCTGAACCTTCTAATCCTGACTGAGTGAGAGTATATCTGTCTCCAGAACCGAGGAGCTCAAGAATTCAGTTCATTCTCTTGTTTCTTTCTCAGAATTCTCTCAACTGCTTCAGTTACAAAGATTGAAAACCACATAGAAGAAATTACTTTGAAACAGGAGGATGGGACAGCTGAGAACCTGTGTGTCAGACAAATTCCAAATGCAGGGCTTATGCAAAAGATGGGGTCAATATTTTTAGCAAGGCCTGTTGCAACAGGACAAGGGATGATTTTTTTAAACTAAAAGAGGGAGATTTAGACTACATATGTAGAATAAATGTTTTGCAATGAGGGGCAGTGACAAACTGGCCTAGGTTGCCCAGATTGGAATTAGATGTCCCATCCCTGGAAACACCTCAGGTCAGGCTGGATAGGGCTCTGAGCAACCTGCTTTAGTTGAAGATGTCCCTGCTCACTGCAGGGAGGTTGGACTAGAAGAATTTTTAAGACTCCTTCCTACCTAAAGCATTGTATGGGAAACATGTCCACAGGATTTCCCATTCCCTATAATTTGATGAAAGACAGAGAGCTAAGATGAGCCAGTTTCTAAATGCACTTGACCAATCTGAATGGATTTATAAGCGATCCAGTAGCTGTTAGTCGTAAAGTTCTCTGGAATCAAATTTACTTTGCAAGCCTTAAAACGTTGTTAAGGTTTAAATAAAATCAAATCCTTATTTTTCCAGTATGTGCTTGGAAATCTTTTGACAGTACTTGATAAAAATGAAAACAAATGGTTGCTATTGCTGAGGCTGTTGCTGGGACTTGTGCTTTGGCGTGTGAAATGGCTGGCATTGTTCTCAACCCGATCCCACCCCCTCCACCCCACCTCCCTGTTATTTCTTCTTGGTTTTCTTTCCTTTCCTTGAGTAATCAGAAGTGGCTTTCTGTCCTGCTGAGGCTGTTTACATGTCAAAAGTGTCCTGTTCTTCACTTCACTGAAGCCTGTTGAAGTGAAGAGGAAAGACAGATAAATATATAAAACATAAAGAAATCTCACAGTATGGCCAGGCTCCCCCTGGAAAGCAAGATCCAAGTTACTGGGGTGGATAATACTCTATATGTGAACCCTGACTCTTCCTTGGGATGCTGCTGACAAAACACTTAGCATCACAAGTGCAAAGCAAGAGTTCTGAAACTGCCTTGGAGTTTTAGGGGTGGATTCCCTACTCTGCTCTACCCTGTTCTGCTTATGCAGCAAAAAAATATTACATAAAAGGAACCTCATGGAAAGATCTACGAGGGTCAGACAGCCAGAGGTGGTGAAGCTATATCTGACTGCAAATCCATCGCTGATGTGTACGAGACACTGGGGTATTTGTCGGCAATAGGAGGAGGAGTTGCATGAAAAGAAAATGGCAGTTGGGGTGTCTGCTCTGGATCTTCTCTGATGAGCAGTTTTTGTTAGAGATGTTCAATATATCTTCAGCTTCTCCTGATTTTTACATGCTGGGTGGGCTTGAGGAGTCTGGCTGAAGGAGCAGTTTCTTTGTTCACGATATTCTACAGCGATCTTCTAGCACCAAGAAAATTTATCTGTTGAACCTATTGCTTTAAATGATACCGACTGATGAAGTTATTTCTTAAATGTAAACACTTCAAAGCCTATAAAGTAGTGGTCAGAGAACAGGCATGGATGAGCATAGGCAAACTGTGCTGTGCATGGCCAGACATAGGTAACATCATCTCAGCTTTTCACTGTCCTTGTACTTTACCAACTGGGCAACCTGCTCTTTACATTCATCAGGTATTTTGAAAAGGGAAACAAAGCACCTGTATCTTTCTGTCTGTTGTTAAACTACTGAGACCTGTTGTTTGCATTCCTCCTGTAGGTGAACGGTATTGATCTTCGAGGTGCTACCCACGAGCAGGCGGCAGCTGCGCTGAAAGGAGCGGGGCAGACGGTAACAATCATAGCACAATACCAGCCGGAGGGTAAGCAAAATCACACACTTAAAGAAATGTGGTAAAACATAAGTGCTTTAAAGTCACCTGCTTCACGGGATGAGGCTGCTATGAATAGTGCTTTTCCCAGCCATGTTCGGAAGTCATTTGGAATGAAAATGTAAGCGGAAGTTCTCTCCCAAGGAAATGGCTGTATTTTTGTCACTGACTGTGCTTCTGGTATTTTATGTAATAAGAAATGTATCTCAGTGTGCACACACGAGCACCGTCATGAACAGTTAATAATCTAATTTTCATTATTATTTAATGTTCTCTTCTCCTTCTGGAGACAGGTACTGAAAAAGATAGGAGTGAGGAGAACCACCAGGAAGATCTGAAGTTGCTTCAGGCAGTCAGATCAGACTTAAACAAAGATAACTTATTCCTGCCAAATTCAGAGAGCTTTTGATATTACTTTTGGATGGTGTCCAGGGCACCTTGACCCAGACATATCCTTTTACTAGAGAAAATGACACTTTTCCTAATAAAAGGATCATCAAGAAATTCAGCAAAAGATGAGAATTTAAGGTACAATATGCCCCATCGAGCTTTGGGTGTCTGGTTAGAGTGAGGTGAATTAGGCATTGATTTCATGAGTTCGGAGTTAAGTGGCAGAATTCATCCTTGTTGTCCACAAGTTATGACCCAAGGGACTATCTGCACCTTTTAAAAAGATTCACAAAAGGAATATTACATTCTGATAGGAACTAAAGATGATTTTCCTCCGCAGTAGATTTTACTTTGGAGCACTTTACAAGCGAATGCAGCAACTTCAGGTGTCTGTGAAGCCTTGCTGGCACCTTTTTGTCAGTTCTTTTATCAGCTCTACAAGTCCTGCTATGATCTGTCAACACAAGCTGTTGATTCTGCCTGATTGTCCCCAGCGTAGGACACATGCAGGTCTCAGGTGGAACAGAAAAGCTCTAATAATAGGTTCAGCTAGGCAGTTTCTTTGCAGTCACTGGGGAGATTAATTACTACTGCCAAAATTTATCCAGTGTGATACCTGCTTTTGTTCCTCTGAATCCTGATGACAAGACACAAGAACAGCCAGTATTTTAGCCTAACTTAGGATTGTGCTTCAAATCTGGTACCATACATCCATTTATTGGCTTATCTGTACTTGAGTCGCCCAGCAGAATACATTAGGCCATAGTAAGAAATGGGCAGAGGGCAGCAAATGAAATCTCAAGTGTGTCGATCTGAAGTGTGTGTCTTTAGTTAAATAAATGGAACACAGTAATATAACAATGCAGAAGTAATAATGAGTTAAATCAAAGCTCCAAATGTTGACAAGCAATTGTATTACAGATAGCGTTCTGCGCTGGATTCTGAGTCAAACCATGCTCCCATTAGTTCCGGCAGTCTTGTTGCTGTCTGGTGATTTTATCCTGCAATTAGCACCATGGTGTCTGAGTGCTTGTAGCAATCATTGGCGTTTCAGAGTTATTCTCCATCATTGTTAATAAAGAAAAGATGCATTGCTTGACAGATCCTTCCTTGAACTTTAGGTGACATACGTTTTCTCTTACATTTTACTAGTTCTGTACTATGTCGGATTCCGTTTTGGTGAACATGTAATTCAAATGATGCTGATGGAATCCATCAAGTGACTGGATGATCTTTAAGGTCTTTTCCAGCCTCATCATTACTGTGATAGCACACGTTTATTCATTCGATTTTTCCTGTAATGCTGATCCCCTAAAAACCCTGTTGAGGGCAGACTACTCCCAACTGTGTGAGTTCTATTCGGTGAAGCACAGTCAGTGTTGTTCTACACCCAAATAGTTTAAAACACACTGAAGAGAGAGGAGCTGGATAAGAAAAGGGCCCCAAAGTTGGCCTTTTTATAAGGATTTCCTGTATGTTTTAAGGTCGTGAGAGTATTCTGTATTTGTGCAGCACATGTTGCATGCTACCGAAGCACTGAATTCTAATGTGAGATGCTGGTTAGTGCAAACTGCACTAAGACAGCTGGGAAAGAAAGTATTTGTTTCTTAACAAATGATAGAATCATAGAATCATCAGGATCGGAAGGGACCTCAAAAGATCATCCAGTCCAATCCCCCTGCCACAGCAGGATCACCCAGACCAAGTTGCACAGGAACAGATCCAGGCGGGTCTCTTTACAGAGTTCTCTAAATAACCTTCACAGATAATTAGTTAAGGGCTTACACATCACACAAAAAGACAAACACATTGTGTATCAGCATAAGTGACTCAATCCCAGGATTTTCCTTGGACATTGTCCCAATTCCTGGCAGACCTGATGCTCCAAGGAGGACTAGTTCAGATGGGTTTTCTGGAGAGACCCCATTCCTACCCTCATGGAAACTTGACAGTGGCTATTCTCATTATTTAGGGGTAAACACAAGAGAAAGGCAAGGGAAGGGCCTGCAGCAATGTAGTTGTTTAAAATTGGCTGTGTAGGCGTGATCTTGAGGAGGTTTTGGATAAGCCCTAGCAGTTGTGCAGCCTTTGCCAGGGTGGGGACATCTGCCACAAGCTCTTCACTTTAAATTCTTTCCAAAACTAGAAAAATGCTTAAGCGAAGCAGGCTTGTAGCGTGGATTTTCTATTTTCATACTGGAAGGTTTGAGTTGTTGTTACTACAACTTCAAAGGTTTGGGGGGCTATTTAAGAATAGCCCCTGCAAATGTTAACGAGTGCCTTTTATTTTAATCCTTTCCAGTTTATTAAGCCTTCAGATGTCATTGCAATGAAAAACATGTGATGGAACCTTTAGCTGTGGCTAGTCCAGGTATTAATCAGTGATGATCTAATAGCAGTCAATACTATAAGCCAGTAGCTGGTTAGCAATTAAAATTGTTAGTAGAAAAGGCTTGTGTTCCAATAATAGTTTTTATGTTGTAAAGAAAAACTTACAACATGCTCGTCTTGGCAGTGTCTCCAAAAAAAACAAGTAATATACTTTGCTGTGGGAAGAAAACCCAGTTTCCCTTCCCTTGTTTCGAACAGTCAGAAGCTCATCTAAGCCTCGTACGAACCCCCCTCACATTCGTGTGTATAGGCTTGGCAGCAAGTCTCATGAGAATGGCAATTCCTGCAAGAAAAAAATAAACTCTAGTTGTTGCCATCAGCTTGAATAGCTTTTCCTCTTGATATTATGGCACTTTGTTTTCTCATCCTGTCTGGAATAAACAAATGCAGAGACTAGCTCAGACAACATAGAATGGCGTGACAAAATGTTTTGAATGCTGTCAGATTTGTTGGTGGTGCTGGCGTTTACAAGTTGCACACTGCCTTCCCTCCTGCCTTCCCTCAGATGAAAGTCGTCTTGGAAATAGAGGAAATTCTGTGAAGCAGCTGAAGGGACAGTATGCAACACAAAGAACAGTTCATCAGCATTTCTGCTCTTCAGTCCTTGTTTTCCTCCTGTTCACTTGGCATCTTTATCCCCCTCACCTCTCTGAGAAAACTAGGAGCAAAGGAAGTCTGCAAATCCAACCAGAAAAGCAAATATTATTGAATGAAATTATTATTAGGAGCAAAGGAAAAACAAGTCACAGAGATTAATCTAAGCATATGCTTACTCCTTTAGGTACAGCAACCATAACTGGGCTTTTTGACTCATTCCTTACTTCAAAAACTGAACGTAGCACGTGCTCTGTATCGTAAGCATCCGTTTACTATGGAAATAGGTGTGAACTAGCGTGATCTCTAGCAGGCATTGTGGATGTAGTTCATGTGAAGGTTCATGTCTGTATTCAAGGCATGCATCTTGCAGGCTTCAGCAAGCTGGCTCTGTGTGTCCGTTGGCTTCTGCACGTGGTTGAATTTAATTTCAAGAGAATTTCAGCACTAAACAAAATTAGAAGAGGAACCGATCACTTACATTTAGCTTTGCTCTCCAAACATTTTACCTCTCCTTCTGGCTTAGCAACCCTCAGATCCTGTACAAATATGGAGCTAGTGGGTAGGTCCTTCTCTCCTGCAATATAAAAAATGAAGACAAATAATAATCTTAGGGTGGAACAGCACGTTCCTCTTAAACAGTGAATTGAAAATTAAAATGGGAATGGTCGCCACAGAAGAAAACACATTTTACGCTTCCAGGTTTGTATGCAGGGCTTATTTTTATTTCAGTGGCATCGGTTTTAACTTGCAGCCCGATGTGAAGGAAAAGCAACACGACAGTGAAATGAAATGCGTTTCCAAAGGAAAGTGAACTTTGGGGGAAATAGTGGCAATTAGTCCTGAAAGACACAGCTTGGGAGTGAGGACAGACTGGGCTCCTAACGAAGCTGCTAAAAAGTTTTAGAGCACATTTTGGAGTCAAATGCTTGTGTTCCTTCCCCCCTGCAGCTTTCTGAAACAGAACTTGTCCCTAATATTTTTGCAAATATGCTTGGTGTCAGTGATCAGTAAGGTGCTGCATTGCAGTGTCTCTGCAGCTACTCAGCTACTTTTAACAGTCCCTGGAAAACTGTTAAAGCCACTCAAGTTCCATGTGCTTTAAATTTGTCAAGCGAGCCCATTAACTTGTTTTGTCAACAGCTTCCATATAGGGAAAGCAGTCATTGATTACAGTTTGATCAGGCCAGCTGGCAATGAAGAGGTCAAAAAGTTGTTACCACGAATTGCTGCTTCATCACCTATGGAATTAGCTGCTTGCTCGGTCACTCTGTACTCTGTGCCTGCTATGTGGTGAGTAGCTGAATTTTAGTTACAGTGTGAGATGGAGGGGTACTGCGATAGGCACTGCCTTTCTTTGCAACAATGGCTAAGGAAATTATTGGAGAGTGGTGCCAACAGTATGAGCGTCTCCTGACAGCCACAGTATTCAATCAGTTTTTAGTTCTTTCATTCTTGAATCTGGGTGGCTCAAAACTCTGGGAAGCTCACATAGTGCATTATAACAGACTGACTTTCCTGAGCAGTCTCAGCTTTTACAGAAGCGTGCTGCTTGTCTTCCACATTCATCTCACCTACAAATGCACGAGGTCTGCTTTTTATTTTAAGCATCAGAGCAAAAATCCAGGGATCACCTTTACAGGTTTCTCTCTGAACAATCACTTTTTAACCCTTTCACCCGTTCATTCCCTATTCTGCTTCCAACATTTGTCTCCTGTTTTGGTACAGCAGTCACATATATTCCTGATTCAGATGGTTAATCCTTCCTGATGCTGGAATAAAGTAGACAAAAAAAATAGAGGTTCTATAAGTAATCACATTTATACATCTTTATCTAGATCACTTCTGTCCTTTGAAATGTGAATATCCAAGTGAAAGGCTACTTTTCACAGCTGTTGAAAACAAATGTACCTTAACTGCTTGGATAACGTTGCATTGCAGCAGTTTGCTTTCATTTGGAAAGCACTGTAACTGTTGGTCAAAGAATTTGAGATCCTAAGCGTGCATGTCATGCGTGTGTTTTATATATAACAGAAGATAACATATTATAACATAATATGACCTAATCTTGGAACAGCCGAGCTGGGTCTGGCCAAAGGCCCATTTGCTGATGATCCTATTGCCAACAGTTGTCAACAGCTTAGGAAGAGAAGAAAGAACAGGACAAGCTCATTAGGGATACTTGCACTGAATGCTGCCCTACTGACCAGAGGGGATTGAAAAGTCCACTTCTGTAATGATTGATAAAAGCAAAGGTCAGTTTAGGGATGTGTTTTACAGTTTGTTCTGCTGAAGTTCAGGGAGTGAAGTTTGGTACTTTTTTTAAGTTAGGAAAATTGAAAAGGAAGGAGTGGTACGAGTGAGAAAGCTTAACCTTAAGATCAAGTATTTTTCTTCCCTGTACTAGATCCTTTGTTTTTATTTTACTTAACAGCACCAGAGAGGTTTTTATTTCAGATCCTAATTTACTGATAACAGTTGTTTGTGCACTGAAGTTCTTGTGTGCAGGAGACAGGAATGCAGTCTCAGATAGCAATATCAAAAGTTGCTTTTTTTCTTTCCTCCTCTTTTTACAGTGGCATCTCCAGCCCCACTGTTTCCAGATTTACTGCTAAAGGGGTTTTGTGCAAAGTTATAGCATTGTTAATTGTTTTCTTCACCAGATTAAATGTCGGGTTATACCTCTCTTGCTTACTCGTGAAATGCCCACTGAAGAGAGGTGAAGCAGATTGTAGATGCTGCTGTCATAATTGCTTCTCATTCTCCTGATAATTTTAAGACCTTTTACATTAATGGAAGTGCAGAAGTTTACTAAACAACAGATTGCTCCCTTGTTGCTAGGATGTCTGTATAAATTAAGATGTCTAACCCTGACACACAGCCTCATAGAGCATACCAGACCACACCAAATTATAATTGTATGCCTGAAACTAAAACTCCATCCCTTCAACTTTAGTGCTGCAGGTCCTATCAACAGTTACTGTGAGTGGTTAAACACTGAGATTGCTGTTTTTCTTTCTGCCTAAGACTTCAGTATCCTTAGCACAAATAGAGCAGACAGTGCCCACTCAAGATGCAGCACATAGTGCCGTGTAATATCATAGAATCATTAGGGATCAGAAGGGACCTTGAAAGATTATCTAGTCCAATCCCCCTGCCACTTATGTCTGTAGTTGTTGCACACTAGTTGGAATACAGTGCTTTTGGTTTTATCTTGTTGGAGCAAAACTTTCAATTTTACAGTGTCATTGGGAGCCTCACACTGTGTCGACCTCAAGTAAAGAAACCTAACAAAAACAACAAACAAACCATGTTAGAATTAAAAAGGCAGTTCAGAAATCTCCTGATCCACTTTCCAATTATTTTCTCTTACCCATTTCCTTTCCATTTGCTTGAGTCGTCCTCACCATGGCTTCCACTCTACTGTATATCTACTCTAGTCCCTAGCTGACTCTGTGTACACAGGCATCGTCCTAGCACAGGCACACGTTTGCTGGAGCTCTACGGATGCCTCAGCTGAGGAATCACAAGGGATTATAAATGATCTTTTAAAGTCAAGACTTTGTGGGGTTCTCTTGAGACAAACATGGTTATATTTTAATTCCTCTGTTGAAAATCACATTTCCAGTAGAGTTACACAGTGCAGCTCATCTAACATAGAATACTGGGGTTTGTTAAATATTCAAATTGGTTTTGCTTTGACTAAAGCAGTCAGCACTCACTAAGCATAACGAAAGGATTTGATATATTTTCTTAATGATTTTCTACCAGTTTGTGTTTAACAGCATCATCCCAGTCAGCTAGATTGTATTTGCTATTCCCTTACAGGCTTGTGAGCTTTCTCAGTTCCCATTAACATAAGTATTTCAGTTTAGATATTTATTTTGCAATTCAGTCAGATTTATCTTTAGTTTCTATCATCAGCCTTTAAACTCCCTTAAATAATACATCCTTCCACAAAGTTGTCAATGTCAGTGTAGGAAATTGTGCAGGACAAACACGATTTCCTTTAACAACCTGTCTTGCTTTCACTTAAAATGTGATAACATGAAGTTCTCTGTTGATTTTTTTCTGTAATTCTTTCTTTGAGCTTCAGTTACAGTGCAAGTCCTGCTTAGTTTTCTGTTGTTCATATACAGCCTTCTCTGATTTCCATGCCGAATGCATTCCATGCTCAAGACCTTTTGTGAGCGTGTTCTCTTTTACTCTTTAAGCAGCGCATTTGAACAACCCCTTGGCTATTTTAATTCTTTCACAGTCACACCATTTCATACATCATCCAACTTCAGAAGCTCATCGTTCTTTCCGTCTGTTTACCTCAAAGGTGTCCTCTGACTGATTTTTTTTTGTGCTTTGGATATCGTTTATTTCTCTGCTGGGTTGCTTTTCAGTCAGGACTTTTCCCTTCTTGACCTAGAGTCACTGTAAATCTGACCTATTTGATTGCTACTGCTTCTGTTAGTCTTCAGGATAACTTACACAACTTCGAGTCTAGAGGCTATTATGGTATCTTGAAACTGGTGATTGAGCTATTAACGTACTGAAAGCTCTTCACTAAAATGGGTTTTATCCAGTTAAACTTTTCTATTTTTAGAGAGTTCATAAGTTCACCAGAAATGTGATTTGCTCTGCCTTTGAGTGAATTACTTTGTGCAGAGACATGAGTGAAAATACAAAACAGTCTATAAACTGGATTAAATTTCACAGTACAGCTAACATTACTTAATGCGAGTAGTATTACTTAATATTACTCGTATGCTTAAGAGACTAAGATCAGGTTCTTTACAATCCTTGCACGTTCAGATTATGTCCCCAGAGATGATGAACAACAAGGAAGTCTGTCAAGGATACGTACGAAAACATTCAGTATCAGATCACACACCAAGCTGTGCCTGAGATAAAGCTAATTTTTAGCAAGTCGGTTCAATGCTCCTGGAAATCCTTAGTACTGAGATGTTTCTAAAATGAATTCCCCTTTTTCCATTATCTTGAGCTGCATCATTCTTTCTTACCACACCTTCTTTTTATGGCAGTTAACCTGGCAGTCGACAAAGGAATCGGAATTAGACCTCACCATCAATCTCAGTACTGAACAACAGACTCATTAAACATACGTAATTAACTGCGGCATCATTGAAACACTGTCATGTGTTACATCTGCTTCAAAACTCCAACTCTGCTTCATCATAGAATCATCATAGAATCATTAGGGATCAGAAAGGACCTCGAAAGATCATCTTGTCCAATCCCTCTGCCACAGCAGGATCACCTAGACCAAGTCACACAGGAACACATCCAGGTGGGTCTGGAACGTCTCCAGAGAAGGAGACTCCACAACCCCCCTGGCAGTCTGTTCCAGTGCTCCATTATCCTCACTGGGAAGAAGTTCCTGCTGATATTTATGTGGAACCTCCTCTGTTTCAGCTTGTACCCATTGACCCTTGTCCTTGAGAAAAGCCTGGCTCCATCCTCCTGACACCCACCCCTCACATATTTATAGACATGAATGAGGTCACCCCTCAGCCTTCTCTTCTCCAAGTTCAAGAGACCCGGCTCCCTCAGGCTTTCCTTGTAAGGGAGCTGTTCTGCTTCCTTCATCATCTCTGTTGCTTATGGAGTTTTCCTAAATGGACTTCTGTCACAAATCCAGCTGGTTTCCATAATTTTCACCTGCCAAAAGAAATACTTCAAATAGCAGGAATTCAGAGAAAGTCCCTATTATTTCCATTTGAAACTTTTCCTCTGGAATGTCATGATTCATACAGTTCGGATACTGAATCTCTTTCTGCTTCTCAGATTGTGCTCACTTCTTGGATTCCTCAAGCTAGGAGCATGTAAGAGGCCTCATTTCTTGGCCTTGAGAGCAGAGCAGAAGTTTAAAAGTGCAACAGAACTATTTCCCAAATTGGAATATTAACACTTTAGGGCCAAAAATATAGGGGTAAGGGAGATTAGCCAGTTTGGTTTGCTTAACTGGTTTGGTTAACTGGAGTTACATGTATATATGCTCCCATGTATACCAGAGGAACTAAAGGTAGTGACTTTGCTGATGCTACCAAGTCCTTCTCAAAGTGAAAACTGTTAGTAGTGCCTTTCTGCCTTGAAAGTTGCATAACATTTACTACACTGGGATGTTATGCTAGAAGCCCAGATTCAGATGGCTTAAAACCAGAGTGCCTGCCAACACACCTACCAGTATGCCAAATATTATTGTGTTTAATATTATCTCTTTGAAGATGCCAAGACACTCAGTAGGAAAGGTTAGGCAAATGGAACCTTTAGGCCATCCAAATCTGGGTCCTAAAGCAATAACAGAATGATTAATTCTTCTTGTCTGCATGAATAAATGTCCAGATGAGATAATGTGTTGTCTGTTAAAACGTTCTTATGGTAAGAGACTGATAAAAAACATCTACCAGGAGAGTCCATGCTTATCACTGGATTAATTGCTCTGGCTTTTACAATTGCAATCAACTATGCAAAGAAATTAAAGAGTATTGCGCTGTCACTCAGGCAGACTCCCTGTGACAGTCTACCAGTAGTCTCCAGTCTTCTTCTTAGGAGAGATTTTTGCCTTTGCAGTCTCTCAGTGTATTTCTGGCTTAGCCCAGAGTGACTGAGAAGTAGCACATCGTGATGCTCAGCTCCTCTTACCACGTTGAAGGAAGGGTTGAAGTTGATTCCTTTAGCATGTGTAGATCTGGAAAGCAGTGAGGTGAAATGAGCGACTGATACTGTGACCTCAGTGCCAGCTACTGAGTTGCAAGTGGTTCATAAAGTTACCCTAGTACTTTTTTCTTCCTTTTTAACCTTAATTCTAATATAAGTGAAACCACGACTGCCTATTGCTATTTACCCCTACCCTGCATTCTCTCCTAAGTCTCTTCACATTGTTTTAAAGTTGGAAAACTCAATCCTATTTAAACTGCTTGCATCAGTACAGTAAATAAAATGGCAATTACTGCACAATCTGCTTTGTAAAACATGAAGTGATTTATGGCTGCGGTAGGCGATGTATTAAAATTCTGTCTGTGAAATTGAAGATATAATGGCTGCAAAACCAAATATGAGTTCAAAAGAAACTATAAAGCTTCCAAATAATTAACGGCCAACACCAAGAAAGTGGCAGATCATGTTAAAAAATAAAAGGGTAGGTAAATTTATGCAGAAGTAAGATAGGATTTATATTGTTTAACAGTCTAGACTTCAAACTCTGCAAAGGAGGGAATGCAGTGTTAGGTTTTCTGTTCCTATTTCCAGGGGAAGAAATAGCATAACCACTTGTAAAACGTAGCCCTAGTGAAACACTAACAAGGATGAAGAGTTACACTGGGCCACGTAAGCAAGGAGGGGTTAATGCATAAAATCAGGTGGCAGTCTGGGGCTGCAGAAGGAAAGGGTCATTAAAGCACCCCTGTCTGTTTTGCCTTGGGAAATCAGACATGAAGCTGCCTCCAGCTTTGCAGGAGGGATGTGCCCCACATCTCATTGGTACAAGGAATGAGCCTGGCTCTCTGAGGCTCTCCCTTTCCTCTCTCAGCAATACCCCTTCTCTCTGTCCCACTCATTCTCCATGCAGGCCTTTCATCCCTGGGGCATAAAAGTGACTTTTATGACTTTTCCAGTACTCCAAAGCACTCCTGTTCTGGCTTTGTGTATAAGACACTGGTCCCCAGTCTTGCAATTTGATTATCTGAAGGATGAGCTCTGTGAGGCTTTTTGTCCCAAATCCAAAGAGATGCTTTCCCATATTTTCCTTATTTACCCACAGATTTACACCCTCAGTTCATAGTCTGTTGTGGCAATGCCAGCAGAAAAGGGCTTCTTGACCTCAAGGTTAAAGCATAAGACTGACAACCAGGCATCGTGGGTTCTTCTTAACTCTACCACTTACATTGCTTATCAAATGTTGTTTATATATTATTGCCTTTTCCCTCTATGTTCTTCTACTGTTATGGTGTTGCAGACCACTTTGGTGCTTTATATGGTGAGCTGATTTGGTGTTTGGGCATACGTGACAGTTGTGAGCACTGTGGTTACCAGTGTAGCTTTTTGGACCCGAATCCTGCATTAAGTATAACTCGTTCCTTTGAGAGTGATTCTTATGTTTGCGTGCTGTTTCCTAAAATCCCTCTGTGACTTCTTGAAGATTGAGGACCCGTAAGGTCTCCTCCATTTGAGGTGGCTTGGGGTCCAAGTCCCTTAGCTTACGTCATCACATAGTTCTTGTGTTTTCCAAGCAAAAATGAAGATCTTCTGGAAACAGAACTAATGATCCCAGAGTGAGTTGAATTTTAATGCCAAAAGCTGGGAGTCATTTGTGTCTCAAGAATGCAATGTATTATTCAACGTGACATAACTTACTTTAGAAATATTGTTGAGAATTTGTAAGTAAACTTACTTATAAAAGTTTTATTAATAGGCCTTTTAAATTATTCAGGACTTGAAATCAGGTTTTTTTCAGTGCCTTCTTCAGTACAGGTTGCCATGTAATATTTTCCTACAAAGGATTCCATGCAGAAATTTCCTCTCTGGGAAATGGAAGTCATGTTTTGAATAGGTCAGATACCAAAGGCATGCTGCCTCCTTTTTCTTAGTGGCCATCATGTTTTACTGGAGGCAGCTGTTTTCACATTCCAAGTTCTTAAGCAACCTTGGCTTTCTTTTCACTAGAACCAGATCTGTAACCTTCCTAGGTTTGTAAATCTTGCTTGGGACTAATAAATACCCCTGTCATGTATTCTACCTTAAATTATTGAGAGGTATGTTCAATTGTACCTCTATCTTGATGCAGCTTTTGTCTGGGAATTATTATATAATGCTATTCAATCAGTCCTCGATTGCCTTTTGTGTGAGAAATTTGGATATTAACTAGTGAGATAAATTTCTAGAATAATCTTTGTATTCTTACTGACATTTGCTTCTTCATACCTGTGACAAAGGTTTCTGGGGTCTGTGTAGCTCTCGTTTATGGGGCAATGTTTTACTGAATTTAGCATGGAGTATTTGTGTATTATGGTCCCTAGAAGTTATTGTAGAAACAGAGAATATGAAGATTCTGGGTGTCTCTGGCAGATGACAAATGGCACTAAACATGTAAAGACAGCTAACTAGTCATATCAAGCAGTGAGGCAGTAACAGCCAACATGGCAATGTGGGAGCCCAACTATGTCCAGTTTTCCTGGGAGTGGCATAGTTGAAGGTTAAGGTGTTGAAGAAGAGCAGGAAAATAGCAGGCAGCTATTCCAGCCTGTTCCTTCTAAGCATTAGAGGGTCCCTGAAAGAAAGCATGAGAGACCTCTGAATGTGTGACATGTCAATATTAAGACACTCAGTGTAATTGAGCAGGTAGAGGTAAGGACGGTCTCCAAATATTGCAAGAAGCAACCAGAGAACTGTCTGGAGTCCTAATAGTAGGTAGGGTTAGGGGTCTAGTGCAACAGGGAGAGGAGCTTGGGCTGACCACCTGCACACGGGTGCTGTTCCTGTGCAGTGGTCCAGAGAAATGCGATTACTTTTGCCAGTGCCATAGGGCAGCAGAGGATTTCAAAGGCGCAGGAACATCTTAGAGTGACGAAGGCTGCAAAATGTGGCACAGTGGAAATGTATATGAAAAATATTGCCAAGTAAACGTTTTGAGTAAAGACAGTCTTTCACAGTACCCACAGGATTGGGTTATGTGACTCAGTGTGAGATGTGGGTACACGCACGCTCTTTCCCACTTCTGATTCCCCGTCTCTCTGTCTGCTGCCGATTGGCTTTTTCCTGTAAACTTTTTGAATGCAATTAGTTACTATGGTGTGAAAACATTGGATCTTCCTAATCAAAATTGTGAAAGTTTTCATTGCAGCGTATAAACATCTCGCAGTGTTTGAATTTCATAATAACAGTGATGAGAACAAATTTAAAATGAGTCAACAAATGGGAACGTGAGTTACGATAACTTGATAGAACCTCATTCCACGGTCACTGCTGCTGTTAATGCCAGCCTTATGTCTCATCGTTACGGAGAGCTGATGTTCAGACCACTCCTGCAAGCTGCAGATTGGAGATACACCATGAGATTAGAGGGATCTCTTGATGCTGTTTTTCTGGCTGATGGCTTGCCATGCTTTTGGAAAGTTCTTTAAAATATTAATATAAAATTGCAATAAATAAATACATAAATAAAAGTAATGCTAGCAATTATTCTTCAGGCTTTTAATAAGTGAAATTAAATCTAGGGTTTTCAGTGAAATGATATAAAAAACATGTTAAATGCATTCACACTTAGTTTTCTCCTCACTCTGAAATTTTAAATGCACAATAATACCTATAAAAGTTAAAAACTGGTACTTTTCTTATCAGATTGAGGCAAAATATTAGCAATCAACAGGAGCCAGATAAAAAAATACAAAGCTATTACTTTCTACAAAAGCCGTGTGAAAATTGGCTTTGTATACCATTGGTACTGTATTTCAATTAATTTCTTCAAATCATTAAAATGCAGCTTCTCATAATTGGATGTCAGTGAAAAACAAATGACAAAATATCATCTGTTCCTGAACGCAAGAACAATAAAAAGAGAAATATAAAGATAACAACTATTTCATTTCGGATTTGCTTGGAATAATGAAGTAAATGATTTTCTTCTAAATCCTTTCATTTTTACCACCAGATTCATTTTCGTTGAGGATCTTCTTAGTTTTAATATTTCAAAATACAAAGATTTTCAGCTTGAGTGTCTTTCAGGTTGTATTTCTGGTGTATTTTCAGGTTCTATTTGCTGTATTTTTCCCTTCAAAGTTTTGCCTGACTGGCTGAGTAATTTCACAGAATCATTAGGGATTGGGTGGGACCTCAAAAGATCATCCAGTCCAATACACCTGCCACGGCAGGATCACCCAGACCAAGTCACACAGGAACACATCCAGGTGGGTCTCGAATGTCTCCAGAGGAGGAGACTCCACAACCCCCCTGGGCAGCCCCTTCCAATGTTCTGCTATCCTCACCATGAAGAAGTTCCTTCTGATATTTATATGAAACCTCCCCTGCTCCCCTGTACCAGCTTGCACCCATTGCCCCTTCTCCTATCACCAAATGACCTTAAGAGCCTGGCTCCATCCTCCTGACACCCACCCCTCACTTATTTAGAGACATGAATGAGGTCAAATGTCTATAACTGAGATGAAACTCTGAAGAGATGGACCAAAGTTTTCAGTGACTCCAGAGAAAGTGATTCAGAAGCTCAGCAAAAGGAAAACCTTTTCTATAGGTTTTGACAAGTGAAAAATGCTGCTGAAAAGATACAGTTCAACCTGACATGCTGGGAGATTGTGAAACCTCCTCCACAATGACAGGCATGATGTCCACCAAAGTATGGATTTGGTTAATGCTGCTCAGATTTCTCTGAGCCAGTCGTGTTTGGATATTGTGGTTTTAATTATTTCATTGTGTTGGCTAATGCAAAAAGGCTACCCTGCTGCACATCCCATCTCCAGCATGGACCTCACTTCGTGCCGAAATAATAAGCAAAGTAGGATGAAAATCATGTCTGAAAGATGGTTACAGGAGTGCACAGTAAACACGGAATGCTCTTACTTCTTTTGAGAAATCTTACATTAAAGATCACAGATCATTATTTTTTCAAGAGATCGTTTGATTTCACAGCTTTATGCTACAATCCTTTGGTCAGAAGGATTTGATACTGCTTTGTCTTCTGCATAAAAAGGTTCAGAGAGAAACTTTAGAGGAAACTGATAGCTAACTTGAGAGATATTTTCTCTCTCTTTGTTGCAAGGAATAACAGCAAAGAGATTCTGAAGTCACGGTCTCCTTTCCTCTTGCAGATCTTTCAGTAAATCTGTGTGCAAGTACACATGACTGCATAGGATGTGGGTTCTTGCATGAGTTTTTAAATGTCAGCATACATAGAATCATAGAATCATTAGGGATTGGAAGGGACCTCGAAAGATCATCTAGTCCAATCCCCCTGCCACAGCAGGATCACCGTTTTGAAATCAGTATTAATTAAAACAAAATTAACAGCTCAAGTTCAGTGAAGTTGACTGATCAAATTAACATATATGTAATTTAGTCAATTAATATACCAGCCTTAAATGAGGATCTGGTTTTTAACATTTCTCTTAAGGAAGGTAGTGTTACCGCAGTGGCTTCATTAGCTGCAGATCTGTGTTAAATTATATCAACAGCTGCTTCTGGACCTCCATCCAGAACGACATTTCTTAAGCAAAACTTCAACCCACTAATGGCCAGAGCAATTGCCTAAGTTTACGTCCTGAATTTAAGTGCTTAAACTGTGAGCCCATGTGCCAACAGACTCTCTCTCATCACTGATGTCTAAATGATGGTGGGCAGGAGGTCCAATGCTTAGTTGCCATAACACCTTGAGTTTTTCAATGCAGTTATGGCAAGCAAAGCACTTTCTTATCACCTTGCATTAAGATACAACTGTCAATTTGAGAGCAAGTCCTCTAATGAAAAGTCAGCTCCTCACTTGCTGTAAGCAAAACCCCTCTTTCTCTCTGTTTTCAGGATATCCAGGTAAAATGTAATCATTTTTCCTGACCACGCAGTGTTGCCGTTCAACAGTTTAAGCACAAACAACCTATTTCAGCCTTATGGCCATACTGATCAGAAAAGCAAACCATAAAAAGCTGCCTTCTGTGGTTGTTTATTCCTTGCATCTATTTCTTACTGTTTTGTTCTCTTTATGCTCCCCCCATCAATGATATTTCTTTTTCTTGCTGTTTTCAAGTTTCTGCTCAATCATTAACTTGTCATTCCTTTAAAACAATTGCTGCTCAGAGCGCCTCACAGTTAAGGAGCAATCACAGAATCATGACCTAAAAAAAATAACTTCTAAAGAACACTCTGATCTTTTTCAAACCCTGGTGCTTTACAAAATCCAATTAACTTTCCCAGTGTGATTCCTTTTAGCCAAGGTAAGCAAGGAATACAGAATAATCATTTTCCTTATTGACCAGAAGCTGACTAATTCGTTTTTCTCTCATGCTTTTACCAACATTTGCTAATGTTTGGGTTGTGGATGCTGCAGCGGATGTTTTACTTGCTTGTAAATGAACATTTCTAGCAGCTTTGGTTTATTAATTTCAGAAAACATTTTAAATGGCAGAGCATACTTGATCTGACATTCTATTTATAAACTTGTGGGGTTTCTTCCTATCAGTATTAGCTTGCAGATTACTTTGAAAAGGATTTCATTACTACTTATCAAGATGAGATCAATATCATGTGTTATAAGAACTTCATTTCTAGGTGCCAAATGGCTTGGTCTGGTCTTTATTTTCTTCCTCTTCCCTCTCTAGGTTTCATTTCCTTCTTTTTTATGTTGCATCATGAATTCATATGTATTTGTAAAAGGATGGATTCATAATATTTCTACAGTATAGTGCTTATTGTATCGGGTTGAGCCTATCTTTTGTTATTTAAATCTGGAGGATTTTACCCTCAGGAATAAATCATCTGCGTTCTTTCATGGACCTTTTAGAAAGGCTGCAGCTCTCCTCTGCTCATCCTTGAGATAAAGCTTCTCCTCATTCAGTGTTTTTAAATTAGGCTCTATTCTCCTCTCTTTAATTAAGAGTGGAATCAAAAGACAATGACAGAAATAACACAAATGTGACAGCACTGATCTGAAACATCTTTGGTCCAGTTCTGAGCACAGCCCCAAGAAGAGAGAATTCAGGAAGCTGCAGTGCCCTTTAGAAGCCTTGCTCTGGTATAACTGCACCCTGGATATTCAAAGCCTTGGTGCAACATTAAACTCATTTGCTTGTTCTGGAGTGTCTACTGCTGCACCTGGTTTAATTCCGGTCAGGTTCCACTTTGCACTTTCTATTACTGCTTCTGAACCGTTCCATTTTATTCTAGTTACGTTGGGACTCATTTTCCTCATTTAAAAGCCACCACAAAGTGCTTTATCCTTGTATACTTTCACTTCAAGTCCCAACCTGCATTCTATACTGTAGTCAAGCAAGAACTGGTTTCTCTCAGCAACCCTTTACTATTTTCTGTGGAAATAAGCAATCTTGTATTATGCCTGCGTATATCCTCCTTGATGCATTGCTTCTGTCTATTGTCTCCAGCCTTCTGTCTAACTAGTTCAAATTCTCCATTACTCTTAATTTATTTGTTTTCCCCACAGACCTCTAAGAGGGTTGTGTTTTGCCTTTTTATTATTGCTTCTAATGAGAAAGTAGAAACTGGTTGATAACTTTTCAGGGGAGTAGGTTTCATTAGGAAATGTCAATTGCGCAGAATTGGCTTTTTGAAAACTCTGTATGGGAACTGGAAATTAGGAATATTGCTTCTACATGTGGGAATCAGAGTTTATGGCCCCCAATTCCCTTATTCCCGTACTGTCTCTCACTACTTAGAGTAATCTGTTCCCGCAGACCATCCGATTCAAGTGGTTTCAGCCTGCAAGTGGGAAAATAAAAGGGCTTGGTTTAGGTTTGAGGGTTTTTTTGTTGGTAGTTTAGTTCCAGTTCCAGTTGGAGCAAATACTGCCAATTTGAGCAGTTTTTTTTCCTCAAGATGGACAGTATGTTTCTGGCTCTGGAAACATTCCCATCCTGGCAATCTGTACAGCTGTAGATGAGTGAGGTGGAGCCCAGCAGTTCCTGCTCTCCAATCTACTGAGAAAGAGAGGCAGTTGCACTGAGTGCTAATGGAAAGCCCATCTGACCGAGACATTGTAATTTACACCCTATGTCATCTCTTCACACCCAGTCTCGGGGTGTATGTGTGGTGAACGTACTCTCTGTGCTTTGGTCCCTGCTCAACCTCTGCTTTAACTTCTCTTCTGTTTTTCCTGCTTTGGCACAGTCCTTTGCCGTGTGTTTGTGATTCAGCAGCGGTCTTATAGGTTAACTCCTTACCTGTCTGGTAATAAGTATCTCAGCAGACCACATGTGTTTCCAGAGGGCTTTCTAATGCCATGCTAACCCAAATCTTCCTGAACACAGCAACTTGGAGCCAGTCAGTCAAAACTGCTGCTCAGGCAGAAGCATGGACTGTTTGAGCTGTTCCTTCCAACTCTCCTCTGCTCGTGCCCAAGATCTGTGTTCCCATTGCACAACTAGCTTTTCTCCCTGACATAAAGAATGTCTCTGGTTTCATTTCTGAGCATGCCACCTCAAAAGTCTACTGGAAACTCCTTTAATACAGGCTGAACGCTGTCGATGATTCCCAACACCTCAGCCATGCAGAGCTTGCTCCTTTTTGAATAGAATACCTCTGCAGTGCTGCCCAAGTTTCCTAAGTGCTCTGCTGGCATACCAGCTGTTCAGTGGCATGGTTTCAATGCCATATTGCCTGTTGAACCACAGTTTGGCTCAGCACTGTATAAATAAATGATGTAGAGCCTTTTGCAGCCCCTGAAATGTCACAGCCTCACACCTAGGTACGCTGCCAGCAAGGAAGGAAGGATGAGCAAGGCAGGGCAGAAAGCAACAGCATGGGCTGGCTTTCATGAGGCACAGATCATTGCACCCCCCGTGCATTAAAAAGTATCTTAAAAATAAAGATGATTTCATGATAAAAATTACTTCAATTAAAATTGTATAGCAACTGGCATCTGATGGAGAGAGAAGATGTAATCCTAGGAGCTCAGCAGCTGCTAACAGCCCAAACTGATCTCTCTGAAAAGATGTTAATGTCTTCAGCTCTCCTCCAGGATTTGTCAGGTCTTAAGTTTGTAGCTGAGGCTCACCTGGAGCCCAGCTGACCAGGATCTGTCCCGCTTGCTGACACAACAGGTCCTGCAAGTGTCAAGTCATTCTTCCAGCGTGGCTGTCCTGTGAGCCAGGAGTCTGACTTCAAAACAGAGACTACATGCTGCTTGGGTTTTGCCTTTTACAGCATGGAGAACACAAGCGATAAAGAACAGACCAAATGAATCCGGAGTGAAATCAGGTCTCAGGGGCTTTGATGACTGCGGTCCCTATTTCTAGCTCACCCTCTCTTCTGTGGCTGTTGGTCCATAGTGCAGCAGTGCTGCATTTCATTTGGCAGCCCCGACTGATGCTGGTTTCAGTCTGTGAGGATGTCACAGATGCAGGAATTATTTTGGAGTGTGGATAAACTGTTTGAGTCCCTTCCTGAGAAGAGACAGATTTTTCTCATTAATAACTTCATTTCTGCTCACCTGCCTAAATCCTCTTGAGTTCTCTCTTGGGCTTTTTCAAAACTCATAGACTCTTCCTTTCTATGGCTTACCTGGTGAGGCACAACAGCATAAATCCATTTTTGGAGCAGCAACTGCCTGGCAAAAGCATTTCTCTCGGGGTGGTGTGGCTATGGATCAAGAGGCACAGACGTGCCTGTCCTCCTACCCATCCCCTGACCTTCAGCATCACCAGCAGCACTGTACCACTCCTTCCCTCTGCAGCAAATTCATTTGGCCTCTTTACTTGCGCGAGATCGTTTCTGCAAGGGTTATCTAACACCAAGAAGCCGGCACAGCAGTTGTTTCCAGAAGTGTGGTAACTCACATCACTGATGAGCTGACTCTTTAGGGAAATAAGCCTTTCCCAGCGGGGCTGTGCTGGCTGCCTGTGCAGATGCTTTGTTCGCCTGCTATCTTGGGATGTGTTTGTTTATCAGGAAGGAGCAAGGAAATTGGTTGAGCAGGGAGGGTTATTATTCTGAAAAGGGGAGTTTTTTCACCAACTGTGAATTATTTTTGTAGCCAGTTCAGCACCTTAATGTCATGATTCTGCTTTTCAAAGTCTGTGAGTGATTTATGCAACCAATCTGCAGATCATGTAACTGAACTACACAAGTGCTCAGCTAATATCAGCAGAGAGATGGTACCCCACCCCATAGAGAGCAGCTAACTAGTCCAAGTCCACAGCCAGCTCATCTCCTTCAAAGAGTAGGTGCATCAAGCAGCAGTAAGTGCAATAATGGGATACAGATGGTTGCTATTTGGTAGCCAGAGCAATTCTTAAGGGAAAAGAGCCCTAACACAGGGGTGTTTCAGTGGTTCACTTGTCTCTGTGACACTGCAGAAGCAGAGGCAAGTGATCATAGAATCATTAGGGATCGGAAGGGACTTCAAAGGGTCATCTAGTCCAATCCCCCTGCCGCAGCAGGATCACCCAGACCAAGTTGCACAGGAACAGATCTGGTCAGGTCTTGAACGTCTCCAGAGAAGGAGACTCCACAACACCCCTGGGCAGCCTGTTCCAAATGATAGTGGTGGCCTGTTAGCTCCACAGTCAAGATGATAACAACACTTCAGGTAATTCAGAAGAAATATAGAAGCAAGTTCTCCAAATTTCATTACTGACTCCCCAAGGATTCCAGTTCCCAATCCATCTGTTTCCTCTGAAAACTTTCAGAGCCTTTTGAGCTGCAGTGATAACTGGAAAACAGTGCAAGACACTGTCAGGAAGTTTTATTCTTTTCCCATGGACACACACAAAATTTTCACTGCTGCCTTGCATTTGGGCTAGCAGGAGCCAGCAGGACTAGGGTTGTAATTCTCTTCCTGTTCTGGGCACTGTTGAGGGCTCCCCTTGAGTACTGAGGGCAGTTCTGATACCCTCACTTCAAGAAAGACATTGAGGTGCTGGAGAGGGTCCAGAGGAGACCAATGAGGCTAGGGAAGGGACTGGAGGGAAGTTCTAATGAGGAAAAGCTGAGTGAGCTGGAGTTGTTTAGCCTGGAGAAGAGGAGAATCAGAGGGAGCCCTATCCCTCTCTATAACTACCTGAAGGGAAGTTGTGGACTGGTGGGGGTCAGGGAGATTGGACTGGATGGTCTTTAGAGGTCCCTTCTGATCCCTTATGATTCTGATGAAGAGCTCTTGCCAGTCCTCTCCTGATGCTTTACAGTTCCTGGAACTTGAGTGCATCCTTTGCAAGGTAATGTTCTCTGTCAGGGGAAGGCAGGGTGGGCGAGTAAAATAAGAATTGGGTGCGAGATATAAAGGAAATACAGTTATAAAATTTAGAAGACATAGTGGAGAATTGCATGTGAATTATGTTGAGTTGGAGACCGTAAGGAAGCAAGGTTGAAAGAGAACTTTATCTGGGTAATAGAAGCAATAGGTGGTACTCTGATGAGAGTCTAAAAATGCCTTGGTTTTCTTCTGTGTCTCTGATGTTTCTTCTTTTTCCTTGACGTGGCAAACAAAATGAAGAAATTCAAATGATGGACTGTAGGAGATCAGCAATGGCCTTGCATAATTCTGTCAATAATTTACAGTAAATGTCCTGACAAAAAACCAAGCAGGCTCCAAAATGATTTTCTCACTGTATTGCAATTTGCAATAGGAAATATTTTTCCATACTGACTTTCCAACGTCTTGAAATACCCAGCTTTCAACAGAGCATGAACGGCTCTTTGCCTATACAGTGTTACGTTCTGTGATGTATTTTCTTAATTTATTTTTATCTTGGATGGAGCACTATGAATTGATTAAATTCTCCTTGACATCTTTGTCCTCTGTTGGTTTTGCTCATTGTTTCTGTGCTGTGTATCAAACCTGTCTGGAAATGATGCTGTACAATAACAGATAGGTGTGTATGAGTAAGTAAAAGCTTCTTGTCATAGGAGACCTCATTCATGTCTATAAATATGTGGGGGGTGGATGTCAGGAGGATGGAGCCAGGCTCTTCTCAAGGTCATCTGGTGATAGGACAAGGGGCAATGGGTGCAAGTTTGGAACAGAGGAGGTTCCATGTAAATATCAGATGGAACTTCTTCCCAGTGAGGGTAACAGAGCATTGGAAGAGGCTGCCCAGGGGGGGTGTGCAGTCTCCTTCTCTGGAGACATTCCAGACCCGCCTGGATGTGTTCCTGTGTGACTTGGTGTAGGCAATCCTACTGTGGCAGGGGGATTGGACTGGATGATCTTTCAAGGTTCCTTGTGATCCCTTATGATTCTATAGTCATGATGCTTTTATGTCCTCTCATCTGTTCTGCATGTTCCTCTCTGTTATGCATGCATTAGAAATTTTGGTTGGCAAGTCAAAACAATAGTTTAAGAGGCAATTTCTTATACTTTCAAATATTGCCTAGAGTAAGTGCTCCTCAGTAGTCAGTTTTACAAGAAAATTAACTCCTCTAAATCTATGAAATTATTCTTATTTTACTCTTAACATCATATAGTTCGGGGTGAAAACAAATGGCATTGTAAATTAGAACATAATATCTGCATTATCAGAAAAAGCCCCCTCAACTTCAGTGTCCACTGAAGCACCTAAAAGATATTCTCAGGTTTGTAATGGTATTAAGTGGGCACTTCTCCAAAGACAAAGATAAGAGTAAAGAAGCTGGTAACCCCATATTTTTCCTTAGTGTTTCCATATGTGCTCTGGGTCCCAATTCAGCTCCCCCTCAACATCCCAACATTCCTCCTACTAATAGTAGAGGAACTGTTCAGAAAAAGCATTTATGTTAGAAGAGGAAAGGGAGATTCATAACCGGAGGAAAAGCAACAGCAATTTCATAACAAATACATCAAGATCTTGTATTTCTTCAGGAAAGTAACATGCAGTTATGAAGAAAGATCGTGGCACAGGTACTCACTGATGAGTGGGTTTGTTCCTTGGCAGAGCGTAGTGACTATAGTTCAGTCTCCTTCTCTGGAGACGTTCAAGATCTGCCTGGATGTGTTCCTGTGCAGCTTGGTGATCCTGCTGTGGCAGGAGGATTGGACTAGATGACTTTCAAGGTCCCTTCCGATCCCTAATGATTCTGTGATTCAGCAGGGCATGTTTTGGGAAGAGGTGCTATTTTGATGACTGCAAGTAGTGGTGGGGAGTCAATTTTCTGATTAAACCAGTATCTCACATTATGCAGCTCATCTTCGGGAACTGTGACAGATTGAATACAGCAACATGGAGAAGAAAAATCTGAGAAAAGGAAGTAAATTTGGTTAGAAACAAAAATAGGGTACTACTTAAAAACACTACAAGCTCAGGAAAGCTTCTAGAAAAAGTAATGACTATTTCTGTAAAAATAGGGAGGAACACTGGGTTGAACAGTTTTTTCCTGTAATACTTAATTAAAAAAATGAACAGCAGAACCCAATATTCATTTTCCATGTGTGAAAAGACAAGAGGAAATTAATATCCAAGCAGAATCAATAAGAAACAAGAGAACAGTAAAAGGTGATTCACCTCCAAAACTGAGCAGAGTTTGTCCTTAAAAATCTAAGAAAAGGGATTTTTCAAAGTCAGAAAGAAACCTCTTGGAAAGATTGAGAGATTGATCAGTGCTCCAGCACTTGGGAAGCAAAATGTTCAGTTTGCAATCGCCTCAGTAACAGAATCATTGAATCACAGAATCATTAGGGATCGGAAGGGACCTTGAAAGATCATCCAGTCCAATCCCCCTGCCACAGCAGGATCACCTAGACCAAGTCGCACAGGAACACATCCAGGCAGGTCTGGAACGTCTGGAATTATTTTTTTTATTCTTCTACCGTAAGCTCATGTTATAGAGTGACCATACATGAGCCAGTCCATTCATCTCTCATAAGAACATCATGCCTCTCATAATAGAAATACATGACCGATTTGGGTAATGGAAATACTGATTCTGTTTATGGCATTAGTCTGCATCAGTTAGTTGTCCCACCTGAGCCACTTCTGTCACTCTAGAGCAGATATTCTGTAAAGAGCAGATACCTTCCTGGGATTCCTTTAGAGCATAGCAGCTACCTTTGTTACCAAGGTAGCTGGAGCACGCTCACTAAAGCAGGCAAAACTCTGTGCAGTGTTATAGAGCTCAGGGTATGTCTCAGTCCCACCTAGTGTTTCATCTGACAGATGCCCACAGCTTCTCCTTGTGCCATCATTACAGTCAGGCTGGTCAAAACCACCAGTAATGCAATCTGCTTATCTGTTTTAAGATAAAAAAGGAGGAGGATGCACTTAAAAGAGAAAACACAAGTTCACATGGGCAACATGATGGTAATGCAGGTTGGAGTTTCCCGTTCTTTACTTTCCTCCACTACTGATATCCCTTCCTCCCCCTGCATACATGATAGTTTATTACCCCGTTTGATTACTGATTCATCAGACCACTAAAAAGATCACAGTTCAAAATTGGTTTGGGGTTTTTTTATAAAGGGGGGAGTGGGTGGGGGAGGTTTTATGTAACGCAGAAGATTTTACAAAATCAGTTCAGTGCAAAAACAGTTGAGTCAGCGTCGCTGAAGGAACAGCAACATGAGAGAGGATGGAGAGAGAAAAGGCAGGAAGTTCTGTGATGCCATAAGGAAGCTCAGAGGTGGGACTGCACACTGCACCATTGTCAGGAGAATGAGCTGTGGGAACCAGGAGGGTAATGTCATTTCTCTAAAGCCTTGAGATGCTGTGATGCATTGTCAGGAAGTGGAAAAGCTTCTAAAAATGAGGACGTCCCATGTAGCTTACCCTCCTACTACTGAATGTGGTGTTGACTGTTTTATCTGCTGCGTATTTCTGCTCTGAGAATAGCAGTGTCCCACACACAGTGTTTCCATCTAGTTCCCTCTAGAAATGTTAGTATATGAAGGATTCCCCAAAATTTATGCTGCATTTCCTTCATATTATTTAATCAGGGTTTATCCTTTCTTGATGGTCATTTCCAAATCAGCTTGCAATGATAGTCATTACGACCTTGCTAGGCTATCACAATGCAGACAGTCTACACTACCTGTGATTTTTCTGCAGAAAGACAGTGAAACCTTCCAATTCATTCTAGTTGCTCGCGTTGCCCATCTCTGATGTCACAACAGCCTTATGGCTCAGATTGTATTGTATTTCTCATCTGGCCTGGCAGAGCAGAGCTGGGAATTCAGTATTGCTGTTCAACAAGGTTGGCGGTGAGTTTAAAGCTCTGAAAGCCACTGCAGGCTTGTACTGAGCTAGTGAGTGCAATGTCTTTTGTATCTGTTTCCTTATCCTTGTGCTGGACTACAGAAAAGATCCTGTTCCCTTATCCTGAGGTAGGAAGCGTGAATTCTGAGCTATTCATCAGCTCAGATTGCTCATCAGATTACACATCTTGATCCAAGGTGGAGGCATGATGGTAAAGTGTTCTCTTTAAAAAGAGCTTTCTTGGAGAATCAGGAAAGTGCTTGCAAGGGTTTCAAGATGTCCATTCCAGGAAACCTTTCCAAATGTTGTGCTTTGGAATTATTTAATACTTTGCTTTATTGAAGCTGATTAAAAAAAGTTCAAACTTTCCATCCTACTTCCCCAGCCCTTTGATTATGACAGAAGTCCTTAGTTCGAAAACATGGCATGATCCAAAGTACATTGACATTCACACAATACATGCTACAGGTTTCAGTGAGCATCATGGTTGCGGCTATCCAGTCCTTCAGAGACTGAGTAGGGGTGCAGTAACAGCCCTTTGCATGGCTCCCTTTGTAATGGGAATACTCTGGCATTGCCAAGACATCCCCAGAGCACCAAACAGCCTTTAGTATGTGACTTAGAAAGCTCTGATTTATCCATAAAGCAAGAAAACCAACCAAGAATGAAGTTGCTGGTAGTATGAACGCGTATCCCTTGCACACTGCTTCAGTATCACTTTCCAAGTGCCATAAAGTGGCAGAGAGTTGAGTTATTGGAGAAAGAGCCATGCAGTAAGTGTGAAAAAATCCACTTAACAAAAACTAAACTTAGAACACCCAGACATCTGTCTTCATCTGCACCTGTTATGGAGACAGACAAAGTTTGAGCTAGTGACACATTTGGGCTTTTCTAAATAAAACCAGCAATAAACAATAACATCTACAAAACACGGACATGTTATTCCTTCTGTGTGGACTGGAAAACCTTGCTCAGCTGCGGTGAATCGAGCGCTTGGCTGGAAAAGGAGAATCCAAGTTGAAGCTCCACCTTGAAAGAGGTGGAGCACGGAGTAGAAAAGTGAGTGAAAAGCCAGGAGTTATTCCTTGAGGATTTTCTGGGATGTTTGGAATTCATGTCTGTGCACGTGAAGAAATAGCGTGAGGTTTCTCTAAGCTCATGTGACTTGTAGAGATGCTACCGTCTTAACATACCTACCATTCTTAACAATAAGCTTCAGAGTCATCATGAAGTGGTGTACGTTGGAATAGACCTTAAATGTCATCTAGCTCTAAACCCCTGCCATGGGCAGGGATACCTCCCACTAACCAGGTTGCCCAGAGCCCCATCCTTGAACACTTGCAGGAAGGGGCATCCAGACCTTCCCTGGACAACCTGTTCCAGTGCCTCAGCACTACTGCAGTGAATAATTTCATCTTAAAATCTCATCTAAATCTACCCTCTTTCAATTTGTCTTATCACTAGATGCCTTCATAAAAGAGTTCTTCTCCAGCTTTCTTTTTGTCACTGGAAATTAAAAGCTGTTCAATCCTGCCGAATATAGTGGCTGAAGGACTAGTTCTCATTTTTAGATGTAGCAATAAACCAGAAATATTTTTGCCTTCCATAATATTTTGAAAATAAATGAGATTTTATTATAGCCTACCAACTAATGGGCTTTCACTGGCGCTCTTACTGTAACACATAACTACAGCGAAAATGCGCTCAGCGGTGAGGAACCCAGTATATTTCTGCATTAAAAAAAAATTCAGAAGCATAATTACGTTTATTTTGCAAAGAAAAATGGTCTTCCTTGAGCCACGGCAAAAAGAAAGATTGTAGCTCGTGCAAGTGCAAGTGAATGGGCAGGGATTATAGATTACTATGATCTAAATGATTTAATCATTCCCCTCTTCTCTCCTCCTTCCCTCAGTCATGCAGTGCCTCTTTTGCCTGAGTAAAGGTTATTTACTGGATAAATACTAGGTTTTCTTTCTGAAAAGCTTTTCACTGTGTTTATCCCCACTGCATTTTTTTTTAAGGTCTGAGTTAATGTTTGCTATAAAGCAAAGGGTATTTGGCAAGGAAAATAGTACAACTGTAGCCGTTTGTGGGTGGTATTGAACTGACATCTCGGCTTGGTCCTGATTAGAGTTTGAAAGGAAGAAGTTTGCTGAAGGAGACTCCACAACCCCCCTGGGCAGCCTGTTCCAATGCTCCGTTACCCTCCCTGGGAAGAAGGTCCTGCTGATAGTTGTGTCCCCAGCAGCAGTGGAGAAAATACAGCTTCATGTGTTCAAAAATGATTTCCATCGCTGCAACCATCGTTTCTTATTGTGCATTAGAGGCGTCACTCTTTGGTTGATCAATCTCAGCTGGCTGGAGTTCCTGCTCTGAGAAGTTTTGCTGTAAGGGGAAGGTGGTGAGTCACGTTATGGAAGGTCAGGCAGTTTGGTTTTTGATGCTTCTAACCACTGTGTGTGCTTGAGGAGGCACCTTCTGACTTACAGAGGTCACCTGGGCTCAGTGTCAAGACACTCTGGTCAGACTGGCCTATTCCAAAGAGCTGTATGGCAAAATCTAGCCTTAAACTGGTTGTTGTAGAGATATTGCAGGCAAATGAATTGATTCATTCCATTATCAGTCTTTCCTATAAATATATACTGGTTGCATTTGGAAAGCATCAGTATTTGACTGCTGTGAGAGGTGGGACACCCACAAGCCCTGTCTGGAGTGACTGCTGTTTGTTCACAGTCCATTTCTGGAAAAAAATGCACCGTGAGACTGCAGTTACTAGTGGATTTATTGTTTTTTCTGTTTTAACTGGGTGATTTAATAATTTTGGTTGGAAAGCCTGAGAGTCAGACAGTTGCATAGGCTGCTGGAGGGTTCAGGGTATGGACACAGGGCTAGCTAGAGCAGCTGTCAGCTGAGGTTTCTCAAATTTGTCGTGGGAAGGTTACAATCATTTCCAGCAGGTCCCCTCTTTAAAATCTTGTCACATGTTTTTGGTTTATTTCATTTAAGATATAAGGGTTGATCAGTATGGAAAGGGTGGGTGTCAGGAGGAAGGAGCCAGGCTCTGCTCAGCGTCATTCAATGATAGGATAAGGGGCACCGGATGTCAACTGGAACAAAAGAGGTTCCACATAAACACAAGAAGCAACTTCTTCCCAGTGAGGGTGACAGAGCACTGGAAGGGGCTGCCCAGGGGGTTGTGTGGTCTCCTCTGGAGATGTTTAAAACCCACCTGGACAAGTTCCTATGTGACTGGATCTAGGTGATCCTGCTGTGGCAAGCGGCTTGGACTGGATGATCTCTCGGGGTCCCTTCCAATCCCTAACAATCTGTGATTGTGTGGTACTGTGAAAAGTTGGATTACAGGTACATCACAGCCTGCTGCCTCCTGTGTTTAACCAGCTCCACTGTAGTTTTCTTGCACGGGTGACTATGCTTGTAGTAGGGACTATCTGCTTGTAATTCTCTTGCACAGGTGATTATCCTTGTAACAAGGACTACCGGCTTGTAATTCCCTTGCATAGCTGAGTAGTGGAAAACAGAAGGAATGCAAATGTTTTAAGAAATAAGAGGTTTGTTGTTCCCTGCTTAGTAAAGTTTCTTGTAAATCATTCATGACTGCTCTAGGCCTGGGAGAAGGGGGAGCAGCTTCGACTTTTTGTTGTCTTTTCCTTTGATATGTAATGAATAAACCAGCCTCCAAAACACTAGCCTAAACTCCATTTCAGCAACCGGAGAAAGGTTTCACTGATATTTATCACATTTCAACGTTTCTCTTAAACTTAGAATTCATAAATATTAAAGTAGAGCCTTATCACTTAAATGCATTCATCTCTCAACAAACATAGCTGCTGGTTATCACTCAAATAATTCATTAAGGTTCCAAAATAGCAGCCTGGTGTTTATTCAGTGTGATAGAAATAGAAAAATGTCTATGGGTCTACCCTTTGGAAGATAGGAGGTTCCATATCATTGGAACAGCCTGCTCAGGGGGGAGTCTCCTTCTCAAGACCCACCTGGATGTGTTCCTGTGCGACTTGGTCTAGGTGATCCTGCTGGTGGCAGGGGGATTAGACTGGATGATCTTTCGAGGTCCCTTCCAATCCCTAATTATTGTATCCCCTTAATTCGTGCGGAGAATCTTCAGTGCATTTTTCCTTTGAAAACCTGTGCTTTGAGAGAGCTTTGTACTCACTTTGCAAAGCTCACTTTAGAAAAGAGCCATGCCAGCCACAAAACATAGCACACCCTCACTTTATCTAGCTGAAAAGAGCAGCTGGGCTGGATTCTGTTCTTGTTTTGAATAGTGCTTCTCACCTTTTGCCATCCCACCCGAGTCCTTGCTGTGCAATACAACTCTCTGCTGTTGTCCCAAGAGCCTGTTTAAGGCATCAGACAAGGATGCAGCAGTGCAGCACCAGCCCAGTACTCTGGAAACAGCTTTCAATTCTTCATTTTGTCAACAATTTCCTGCATTGCCCTGATATCACAGTGCACCTATTACAGAGGAATGGTGAGCTTTACTGAGAAACTGCTTTAGGATGAAGCTTCTATCTCAGCACGCTACGCCTCTAGTTATCTTTCCTCCTACCTCTTCGCTAATGAGCCTATCCATCCCCTCCCTCGCTGTAAACAGTTCTGTTCCATGCGTTCTGTCGGGACTCACAGAAGCTCTGGGGTAGTCCCAGCTGTGTGAGTCACCCCCCTGTGTGCCACTCTGTTGGGTCGCTGAGGACAGTCTTTATGTAACACTTGTCATTAGGGGAGTGATCTAAAATGTGCTTTCTCATGAAAGCCCCATACATTGTGTCTGCAGTGGGGATGTCTTTATCTGCGCGTTCCCCCCGCGCGGTGCTGCGTCGCTCTTTATTCCCCAGTCCTGTGACTATGTATGTGCATCTCGACTGTAGTTTCTGTGCATTTCTGACACATTGCTGGTGGGATTCGTCAAGATTTCATGCACTGTTTACTCTTGCTCTCACTCATACTAGTAGGATTATGTTATCGTGACTGATTGTGAGATTTCACTTAAAGGGAGTACTCGAGTTTTGGTGAAAGCAATTCTTTGTTTTTTTAATCATGCCTTTTTTTCCCTTCAGTATTATTTTATCACATTCTGAAGAATTCTTCTAAATAAGGACCTTCCTCCTGACAAAGTGCTGAGGCACTGACACAGGTCGCCCAGGGAGGTTGTGGCTGCCCCCTCCCTCTAAGTGTTCATTCTAGATTGGCTGGAGCCTTGAGCACCCTGGTCTAGTGGGGGGTGTCCCTGCTCATGGCAGGGGGGTTGGAACTAGATGATCTTTAAGGTCTTTTCCAACCTGAACCATTCTAGGAATCTGTGCATCTATGAATAATGTCTTAGCGGTTCTCATGTCATTTTATAACACCATATGGGGAAATGTTAGCTGTGCTGGTATTTAACTGCTCTCCATTAGGTGGTACAATCAGTAAGGACTTCTTAAAGCCAGTTCTTCCTTGCTCTTCCAGATTTATCCTGTGACTCTCAGTTAGGTGCTGCTCCCACTCTTGTAGGTAAAAATGACAGCTTTCATGCTCATATGCTGGCAAACACAAGGGCATTAAAACGTGTGTCTCACACACAGGTCAGATGGCACAGTAATATCCGCTCACCTCGGAGCTGCTGCTCTCAGCTATTACATCCTTGGGTTAGGTGGTTTTGACTACATGGGGAACCTACCATCTCCAGTCAGTATTTAACTGATGGTTAAGCTCACCTGACAGTGGAACTTACTTTCAGCAGATAGCAAATATGGTCACGTTTGGTCATGCTGTGACCCCCTGCAAGGTAATACACCTGTAGATAACAAAGAAAGCTATGATTTGTGCTTGGTAATCTCATAGTTCCATAAGCCTTACAAGCTATGAAATAGCAGATTGTTTAAAAGATCCTTTAAGATTGAAGCTATGATCAACATCAAATGAGAACCACATAGTAAGAAATTCTAGAAAGCACTAGGTCAAATTACTTAGGTCTTCACCTCCCATCGAGGTAGCAAGAGCCAAGACTTACCCATCGGTTGTGTAATTTATTAGTGTTTACATGGTGACAGTTGCCGTCTGTTGGTAAGAGTTTTCCTTGAGCAGCGGTTCCTTCTCTAATGCTTTACGTCAGATTGCCTCTTTGGTAATGTTTATGTGTGGAGAAGCGTACTTGGAGAGTAAATGAGAAGCAGGAAATCAGAATATGCTAGTGATGGTATTTCGAGAACAAAAAAATTGCTATATTCCGAGCCACTAGAGTTTATTCTATCACCGTTTCAGTAATACGTGTTGTAATGTGACTTCAGTTTTCCTCTGTTCCATTAAATTGCAATACACCTGCCAGAAAATTACAGATAGGAAGGCAGGATGCTCTTATTTGGTGTGAAACGTGGTTGGGTTTGAAATGAAAAACATGGAAGGATTTCTTTTATTCCCTGGGGATTTTTTTTTCTATCTTCCTTTTCTTGACACAGAACAAACATCAAATGAAGGCAGAAATGAGACTGACTTTGTTTTCTGCTTTTTTATTCGAGGCCAGAGGTGGGTTTTACTCTCAATTTTTAGGCTGCAGGTTTAATCCATGCACTGTTCCTATGGAAAAGCAGCGAAGTTTGGCAGGAAATAAAGAGCATAGACAAAAAGGTGGGTGAGTCAGGAAAGAGTCTCACTCTTGCATTTTTAACAAGAGAATTCCTGTGAATTAACGTCTTGATGTTCTGACTCCCAAAAGTTGTTTGGCGATGAGTAGAGTGTGTAATAATGGGGTTCTTTTCTTTTCTAGCAACTCTTCACTTTTCACAGGCCATTGAATATCAATGAAACAAGTTTCTGGTTTCTAATTCTCCTTGTTGTAAACAGGAAAGTGTTGATTGATATGAGAAACAGGATTTGTTTTCACTGATGTCATTATTATCTTGCATTGATCTGCGCCTAATGTTAAAGAAGTGAATAGGAGTTAAGCCACTACATGAAAAGCCACTAAAAAAACCCCAAAACAAGTAGTAAAATATTTTTAAAAGCAAATAACGAAGGACTAGACACTTACTTTTCAGGTTGCCACTCTCTTGATTATTGCTACTGCGAAATGTGGGCTTTATTGAGCCATCAACCAGCAAAAACAGAAAAGGGAAGATAATAAAATACAAATATACTACCCTGAGATGTATTTTTAGCACAGATTTTGCTGCTGTTCAATGCTTTTCCTTACCAGGCTGTTTTCATATATCCTGTAGTTATTGGATAATGAGAAATGAGACTGAAATCTATTCATATAAGGAATCTAGTTTCATCTGTGTCAGGGGCTGACATGCTGTTAGTGCCACACAGATGCACTGGTTTTCAGTACCCAACGTAAGAAGGACATAGAGCTCCTGGAATGTGTGCAGACGAGAGCAACTCAAATGATCAGAGGACTGAAGCACCTCCCCTGTGAGGACAGCTTTAGCAAGCTGGGGTTGTTCAGCTTGGAGAAGAGGAGGTTCCAAGCCTCCAGGATCTGAAGGAGGCTACAAGAAAGCTGGGGTAGGGTGCATAGCGAGAGGACAAGGGGAAAGGGTTACAGACTTGAAGAGGGGAGGTTTAGTTTCAACATTAGGAAAAAATTCTTCCCTGTGAGAGCGCTGAGTTGCTGGAATAGGCCACCCAAGGAAGTTGTGGCTGCCCCATCCCTGGAAGTGTTGAAGGCCAGGTTGGATGGGACCCTGAGTAACCTGATCTAGTGATCTAGTGCAGGGCAATTGGAACTAGATGATCTTTAAGGTCCTTTCCAACCCTAGCCAGTCTATGATTCTATGACTCTGTGTTCTTAGAAACTGACATGTGTCTATCAGTTAACTCAAATTAATTCATATAGGGTGGAACTTAAGTTGATGAGTACGAACTTTCACTTGCCTGTATCATCCACTGTATTGGAAGGTGTATGCTGTGCTTCCTTTAGATTTTCCATGGCACAGCAAGACTGCAACCCTACAGTAGGAAAATATCCATCACATCTTTCAATATCATTTCATGCACTATTAGCCTGTTTTATTTACAGCAGTGACAGCACTAGCCGACTCAAACATTATTTGCAGTAAGAGAAATTTTCTGCTTCTCTTGTAAGGTGCTGTTGGTGCCTGTCCATGTTGCATGTCTGTCTAAAAGAGGACTGAGGGCTGATGGAAGACTCAGTGGAGTTGAAAGTGGAAGGTTCTGTGGTGAGAATCCCACATTTCTCTGCAGAGGAAGTGGAGATCTGTACAGTGAGCATATCTCAGTAACAATGCCGGGATCATCAGGTAGCAGCAGTGGAAGGTGGTGTGTTGAAAGAGATGCAGATTCCACTTATGAACAAGCCGGGAAGCTCATTGTAACGAGAGCTAAAAATGTGCAAAGATTTGTATGAGAACTGACATTTCCATGTAATCAAGAGAATCCATGCTGAAACTTAAAACCACTTAAAATACTGTGCAACTCAGAAGAGGCAGCAACTGTGCTCCCTTTGGGATGTCTGTCTCACTATGTTAAAGGAGTTAGATGAAGAACTATTCTGATTCAGCACAGCCAGCCCTGTGTTTATAGTACTTAATACCAGGCTAAACTGCTGCTTGGATGTAGTTGTTTGTGAATTACTGATAGTATAAAAGTTTTATATTCAGAAATACTGAGTGTCTGAGAGTGCCTGACGTCTGCATCAGATGATTTCAGAAGTTTTGTCAAATACAGGGGTTTTCTTTTTGTTTATTGACTGTAATATTTGGGTTAAACAAACAGAAATGAGCTAATGGAGACTTAGTCATCATTAAATAATGCAGAAACAAGACCTTTTTTAAAGGTTTCTCTGTTATCCTAGGCCACATAACGAGTAACTAAGTTTTTTTCACTCCACCTCTTGCTCAGTAGTATTTATTGTGACTAACTCATTTATTGTGACTGCTTTAATAATGTTGGGTTTCCATAAAGAACTTGACAGAATACATGAGTTGAAATACTTATATAATAATGGCGATTGGGAATTTCTACTGTCCCGGGGTGGAATCCACAATAAGACGTGTGCCTTTGAGTTTGCAAAGCAGGAAGGTTCTTTTTGTTCCACTGGGTGACTAGGGAACACAGTCCTTTCCAGTCTGCTCTGGTTAGGTGTGCATTGCTCAACCGAAAAGGCGAGAGTCGACAGGACACATGGAACACTGTATCTGTTCAGGGACATCTTTAGTTGGTGTGCTGAAGCACGCACAGATGACCACGGGGGACCTTCTGGTCAAGTGGGGTAGTGTTTAATGTGTTTAGGTATTTATAGGGCTGGGAAGTCTCAGAAAGTAAAAGGCAATCATTGCTGGCTGGAGTGTTATGTTCACTTAGGATTTAGGTGAATTTTTATACCCAATTCTTAATTTAGATGGATCTTTCCCATGGGTAGCACTTCCTTGCTATTACTATTTGAACAGATGATGGTGGAAAGGGTCTTTGCAGCATTTCAAATATAAATCCCCATGTCTGATCTATTACTGAGTTTACCATTTAAATGTAAGTAGATATTTGCCTGCTGAGTAGAAGACAATTGAATATTTCACAAAAAACACTCTTCAAATAAGAAGGAAAGAGGAAGAAAAGAGAAAGCAGGCTCAGCATGTAATGTGTTCTAGTNAATTGAATATTTCACAAAAAACACCCTCCAAATAAGGAGAAAGCAGGATCAGCACATAACATGTTCAAGGATTTCTGCACTGTCTTCTCAAGCCATGAACAAAACTTATTCTCAAGTACATGAACAAAACATAGACTCACAGGAACGCAACATCAGGCCAATGCTGTGTAATCAATGTTGATCGAGGAGTAATTTGGGACTTGTGATTGATTTCAGTTGTGTTTCTTTAGACCACAGCTTTTGGGGAAATGAAGGGCTTAAGGAAAACAAGCTCCCAGTATATCTTTCCCACGTTCTGTTGTCTAATATGATGTAACAGCATCTGTCAGGTATAAAAAGAAGATCCCTATATGCAGCCTAGGAACAGGATTTGTCACTGGTTCAGGCTTGTAAGAGGAAACTTGCACGAACTGTCCTTTCCTCAACAACATCTCTGGGGGACAATGCTGGGTCTCCCTTTTTTCACCAACATACAGAGAATGCAAGACCATTGAGAGATGCAGTGTGGTGAGAAGGAACCACTTTGGGCTGCTGACAGGACAGGGGTGGAGGAAGCCTGGGTCCTGCTGCAGCACCATCTGTGCTCTGCTCTGGCTTGTTGCATCCCAAAGAAAGCAAAGAGGTGGTTGTCCAGGAGGGTAATAGAGTCTCCTTCTCTGGAGACGTTTAAAACCTGCCTGGATGTGTTCCTGTGTGACTTAATCTAGGTCATCCTGCTTTGGCAGGGGGATTGGACTGGATGATCTTTCCAGGTCCCTTCCGATCCCTAGCAGTCTATGATCTCCAATGAATACAGGTGATTATTGTATCACTGTGAGCTGAGTCCGGTCAAACGGTTTTGGTTTATCATGCTGAAAACAAATTTTCCCTCTATAAAATCTCACAAGCAGAGGCCAGTGATTTACTCATTTTCCACCCATTAGGCCTGGGAATAATCTGATGAATCACATTTTCTTTCTTCTCCCCTGGATGAATATCAGCATCTTCATACCTCTCAAAGGTATTTTACTAGATCGTCTAAAATCATCAGTTGAAAAATTACAAGGAGGTAGAATTACCACCAGTACCACTGACGTATGGTGCTGTTTCCTAAGTCATTATGCCCTGGAAATCTTTATTTTTACGTGTGAACATCCGCTGTGATATTCTCCAAAGATCAGTCTTGGGTATTTCTTTCTACTTACAGTGACAGTGGCAATAACATTTCCAATCCTCTTAAGCTGTATAATGCATACAGAAAGTTAGAGAAATAGAGTTTGAATTAGTAGCTGTCCAGGGGGGTGGAAAAGGTAGGTTGGATTTTGGTGGCAGATGAATGAATTGGACACCCCACCCTAGAGCAGGCTGGCCAGAGCCTCATCCAGCCCAGCCCCAACCACCTCCCTGGGCAACCCATTCCAGGTTCTCCCCTCTCACCATGAAGAACTTCCTCCTCACATCAAGTTTAAATCTCCCCATCTCCAGCTTTGCTCCATTCCCCCTGGTCCTGTCGCTACCTGAGATCCTAAAAAGCCCCTCCCCAGCTTTTCTGTAGCCCCTTTCAGACACTGAAAGGCCACAATAAGGTGATAATAACTTGGTCTAGGTGATCCTGCTGGGGCAAGGGGATTGGACTGGATGATCTTTCGAGATCCCTTCCGATCCCTAATAATTCTATGGTTCTATGTACCTTACTGCTTTTCCTGCCACAGTGCACCTCTTCCAGAGAGAACCTCCATCTTCTCAGTAAAAAATCTTGGGTATTGGAGGACACTACTTTGATGCCCTCAAGCCTTCTTTTCTCTGGGCTAAAAATGATTGATGTGCTGCACGGTTTTTCTGTTTCATGTGGATCATCATCAGGCTACTTTGATCGGTGGACTCCAAGGAAGGAGAAAAATTAGGTGCTGTTAATTAAGTATCACATAGAGGAAACCAACCCCCATGAAACCAGGCATTCAGAACTGTTCACAGCACAATTTTCTTTCACAGAGGCTGTGCTTTTGCCAAGCGCAGGGTAGGACAAGGGATCACAGCCTCAAGCTCCATCGCGGGAGGTTTAGACTTGACATTAGGAAGAGGTTTTTCACTGAAAGAGTGATCTGATTTTGGAACGGGCTGCCCACGGAGGTGGTTGGGTCACCGTCTCTGGAGGTGTTCAAGGTTAGGCTGGATGAAGTGCTGAGTGGCATGAGCTAGATGTCAGATGTTTAGGTTTACTTGGTTGGATTTAGGCTGGACTGGATGATCTTTAAGGTCTTTTCCAGCCTCAGCATTACTGTGATACTGTGTAGTTTTACCCTGTATGTTTGTAACCACAGATGCATACACAGCCCCAGAAGCTTCATACCTGTATCGATCTGGGAAGTGAGACCGCTACTCTTGAATAAACATTCAAATTATTTATCTTGCTGGATGAATCACCTTCCGTTGACTCAGATAATTTTCTTCATATAGAAGATGATATTATATATTATTTCTATAGCTGCATTATCACAAATTTCTACTGGTAAACAACTTATTGGGAAAAAATACGGCCTGCTTTTCCTCCTGAAACATTCGGTCAGACGACAGCCTTTATGAATTTGTTCATACTTGACATGGTTCACCTCAGACATTTTGCAGTCACTGTACGGCGCTGCATTGTTTGCCAGGAGTGTTCAGGCCAATTAAATTGAAAGGATTTTTATTGCAGGACAGCTGCACGTGCTGGTGTTGTTGCTTTTTCCTCACTAACTCATTAATTAGCTGAATCTCTGTTTAGCTTGCATCCATCTCCAGCAGCAGCTAACAGCTTCTCAGACAGACAGCAAGATTCGGTTCTGTTGCCTCACAGAGAAGGGAATGCAGCTGGAGATGGTCCAAGCTGCTCCAGTCATGGGCTGGGAAAAAATTGAATGTAATTATGGGATCAGGATAAAAAGCCAGTGAGCAAAACCCTGCAAAACTGCATTTGCTATTCTGGCTGCTGGTGCAGAAGGTAAACAGTGTCTGTGTGAGAGAAAAAGGCAGCAGGTATTACTCCTTACAGGTGTAATTCCCATGCTTCAGATCCTGATCCTTTTCTCTCTCATCACCAAGTAGGATCAGATCCACACCTATCGAGAAAGAGCTGTAGTGACAGATAAGGCAGATGAAGAGGCAAAAATCTGACGTTGCATCAAAAATGAATCTGAAGAGAAACCTTGAAATGTCAATCCTCAACAAGAAGTCATCTCTCCATGAAAATCATGGTACTGGGGAAAAGAGCTATGTGGACTCCTTGCCCTGGGATTCACTAGCCTTTTATCAGATTTTGAGGGAGGGCTGCATAAATGAAGGTAGAAACTGCATTTGAAAGCACATTTGTCATGGGAACAGACATGAAACCAGATCAGCATGACTTACTGTGCAGAAACATATTGTTAGCTTCCTCATGTTGTCACAAGCAAAGGAACGCTGTAACACCTTCCCCTTTCAGCTAAGTTCGTTGTTTTCCACACAGACAGAATATTGTGGAAGTCCTATTTCCTCACGGTACACAAGGAAAGTATTAATTTGTATGGGAATCTGGAATGGTTCAGGGTCTACACTGCGAGCAAGGAAGGTGCTGTGCTTGTGGCACCATATAGCCTCACAAGCTGTGGCTTGATGTTATTGGAAATCCATCTGTAGGGCTCTCAGTACTGGACCAAATGCCCCGCTGCGAGATGGAAAATGCTGATGCCTGTAAGTCTAGATTGATGATTCAGTTGTAATCAAAAAATTTGACTGGTTTTGTGTCAGTCTGGCACCCTCTGTGCCTCAGTCCTAATTTTATGCCAGATCAAATATCATCTGTCTTCCCGCAGCAACTGTAAAGCCAGCAACAACACATAGCAGCAGCAAAAAGCCTGTAGCGCAAGCACTGGCTGGTTGGTTGGATGGGCAGGGGTTTACCCTCTCTTGATCCACAATCAAAATGACCTGCTGGTGATAGCACAGATGTCATGGGATTATGACCTTTCCAGCCTTTATTTTTCCTCTTGGACTTAGTTTTCATCCCACAGAGTATGCCCAATGCCCCATCAGCTGTGTTAGATTGCTGAACATGTGCACTCACACATGCACACATAGGTAGTGCTCACACTACTAGTGATACAAAGCACCCTGTGAGCTCACTGTATCAGTGATGCGAAACACCCTGTAAGCTCACTACAGCAGGTACATTGACATACATTTCGTAGCATGTGTCACTTGTTTGTATCACTGCCCATGGACAGAAGTCAGAGGTAATTCTCATGATAGAGGTTAGAGGTTTAGATGCCAGGATAGAGGTTTACATGCCCAGTAGCTATTGATAGGCATATTTGATCAGCTGTTTCTTTTCTTTCCTTGCCTCTCAAGTTTTATTGAGATGCCTGAGTCAGTGTCGCTCCAAACAGTGGGGGTGAACTGAAGGAAGCATTGCTTACCTAGCTGACCATAGTCCTTGTGTAGTGGCTCCCCATCTAAAGAGTTAAGCTGCAGCTGTAAGAAATCTGCCCGCAGTGTGAACTAGAAGAGAGTAAAGATGCCATTTTCTAGTGAAGGCATGCTGTTTGTTCAACAGGATTTCCTGCTCTTTGAGCAGCTCTGCCTCTCACCTTGCTTTCCCCTTTGCAGTATGACTTACAGGAAAGGAGCAGAATTACGCCTAAAGGACAGATCTGGGTTTTCTAATTTCCAGTAGGTTTGCATGGTGCTTTCACACGTGTAATTGCCCTCTGAAATTCAATACTTCGGGTGGGTTTGAAATCACAAGATAACTCTCATCAATGGATCCCTTTTGCTTTGCTTCAGTCACAGCATGTGTATGATTTATTAAGTTGCACTACCCACGTTGTCCAAAATGTTGCTATGCACAGATGCTCTGTAAATCACACACCTCCATCTGTGGCAATATAATTAGCTGGAAGAAGGTTTGCGTTTGGACTTCATGTATTGTATTCTGATTCAGTTAGACACTGTTTTCATTCCTCGGAATTATGGGGGTGAGAGCTTTGCCATTAAATATAGTCTGCTCTTAAGTTTAAAATCTGTCTCAGTTTAAGCTGGGAAAAATATTGATGCCGTTTTAAGTAGGAAGAACTGCAGTGCCCAGACCTCTTTGGCATCTGGTAATTCTTCAAAGACTTAATGGATTCTTGTGCGTGTGTGATGGCTCTGGGCTCCTTTTCCATGAAATAAGCATTTGAAAATGAGAAAAGTACAGTAAATACCTGGTAAATATCTTTCCAGAGAGTAACTTTGCGTTTGCCATAGTAACCATAATTCATAAATTTCTAGTAACATTTTTTCTCCGAGCATTTCAAAAGCTTCTAACAACCACTGAGCACTGAAACCTAGAGCAACCTACAAATCTGAGGTGCAACAGTAAGTTTAGAGTCTTGCATCTGGGCAAGAACAGCCCCAGGGACCAGGCTAGGTTGGGAAATGACCTGTTGGAGAGCAGTGGAGGAGAAAGGGACCTGGGGGTCCTAGTGGACAGCAGGATGGCTATGAGCCAGCAATGTGCTCTTGTGGCCAAGAGGGCCAACAGCATCCTGGGAGGGATCAGAAGGGAGGTGATTAGCAGATCAGGAGAGGTTCTTCTCCCCTTCTACTCTGCACTGGTGAGACTGCACCTGGAGGACTGTGCCCAGTTCAGGGCTCCTCAGTTCAAGAAGGACACAGAGCTGCTGGAGGGTGTCCAGCGTAGAGCAACAAAGATGATGAAGGAAGTAGAACAGCTCCCTGATAAGGAAAGGCTGAGGCAGCTGGGTCTCTTTCCTAGCAGGTGATGCAGATTTCTGTTTTTCAAATGTTTCAAGTGTGATTTTGCAGTAAGGTTACTGATGGCCTTGTAACGCAGTGTGGAAATTTACTATTTCAAACATTTAGATGCTTGGAAAGGTACTCAGAGCATTTCTCATGATGTGTAACACTACTGAGTTGCAAGCATTGTAGTGATGCTTGTTTGCTAGGAACTGGGAAAAGACACTTTTGACTTGAATGTCCCACCTGGTATTTTGGAAGGTAACATCATTAAATCTAAATCAGTACTCAATACCACAAATTCTGTTGTCTAAATTACTCATCAGTATTGTAATGAATCAACCATGACATTATTCTACCATTGTTCTACCACAATAACACTTTGAATGTTCAGTTTGCTGTTGAATTCTAGCATCTGTGTCAAATTACAAGACCTTTCCATTTGGATGCAGATACCTCACACTTCAACGTTATTTCATGTTCTTCAGAAAGGTTGATAAACAGAGATGATGCACTTTACCTCTTTTTAGCTGCTCTCATGGTTTTAGAAATACCCATGGGCTTAGAAAAGGGTTTGATATCATCACTGTGTGAAACAAGCAGGTAGAACTGAATTGCACAACCGATTAGGCTGCATTTACATTTGCTTTTCGATAATGGAGGTCCTAGCCTACCTAAGTGTCGGGTCAGGAATCTCCTGTGTAGAAGTTTCTGCTCCTTAGTCCCCAGCTATGCAACATGCAAGGGTAGAAGCAGTAGTAATCACTCAGGTAACACCTGATCCAGCGGTATTCAGAAGCCTGCAGGCATACATTCAGTCTAGTTACAAGTTCTGCTACCAATGGTTCACCTGAGTTTAATTTGTGTTTCTGTGATTTTTCAGGTCAGCTTGTAGAGCCTGCACTCAAGCACACGCACCTTCTGTCAGGGATGCTTGAACAGGTTGCACGAGGCAGTGTGGGTGACAAACATCTGATTACCCTGTAGACAGATCCTGGAGGAATGTTGACATAGATGTGGAGTGCAGAGCATGCTTTTGTGAAACTTACCTCCCTGGAAAAAGTTATCGTTGGGCTAGGGGTTGATAAACTGAGGGCTTTATTTCGTTTGGTTGTCATTCGGTTCACAATGTTCTTCCCTTTTCCCTATTGCTGCCACAAGCAGGAAATCAGAACAGATAAATTGGGACAGGTCAGCCCAGGTTTAGTGTGTTCTGACTATGATTCGCTACAAGTAGTAAGCAGGGAGAGCAAAATACTCCTCCACCTTCTCTGCTGCTCTTCCCATGTCAGAGTGATGTGCAGAAGGAAGGATGACATCCTTCAGGCTACAGGAACAAATAATGGGAGTGCGAAAGTGGCTTTGTTTTGAAAAATACATCAGTTCATCTCTAAGTGATGTCTTAATGCCACTCTGATTGGGGCATCTGGGGCTGCTGCAACACAGGCAATGAAATTACCTATGTGTTTAAATGACTGCTATTGTTTCTTACCCTAGATGAACCTGAAGCAGAGTCTTTCTGAATACAAACTAGTGCAGGATGACTTCCATTGTAAGGAGTTGAGCTGTTCTGTTGAGGTGCTGAGAACATTCCGTTTCTGAGCCCAAAAAGGGTGTCAAAATTGCTCAGCCTTTTGCAGGATTGTGCCTTAAGACTCTGTTCCTCTAACAGATTGACAAGCAGCATAGTAGAAAAAGTGAGTGGGGAGTTGCCATGGTAATCACAACATTTGATAACTGCAAATAACACTGCTCCATAAAAAAAAGGCATGAACCAGAATACTAAGATGGCATTCATTACAGCCAGAATTTCCTAGAAACCTTGCCCTCTTGACTCCAATATATTGATGGTTGGTTCAAGTTGATGTCTATCTTTGATACGAATTCACTATCAGGACAGGTTTTCTGTTGTGCTGTTCCCTAATGAATTGTCAGGAGCTGTAAAGAGAGAGAAAAGTGAGAATGACAAAGCAGACATCTGTCAGTGTGTGGCTTCCTCTCTGCTGGGTGCCTGTAGGTACCACATTCCTCTTCTTCAGCTTCCAAAAGACAGAGTGTACAGCAATGGGTTCTTTGGTTAAGCCTCAGGAAGCTATGGAGAATCAAGGCGAGAAGTCACCCATTTGTCTCCTCTTTTTACTCCCTGTTGTCTAGATTTGTCTGCCTAGATTCACAGGCAGAGAACTAAGAAAAGGCAGAGCCACCAGTCTTCCACAGAACAGATTTAAGCTTTTTTATCTGTTACTATAGAGAGGCTGTTCAGTCACCTTTAAAATACTTTTCTCCTAAATATGCAGCTACTGCAACTCCTAAATCTGCAGCTAAAATTTCACTAGACATTAGACTTCGACTGTCTGAAAACATGACTTAATTTGTTTGATCTCATATTAGCTGACAGTCTGTTCAGCATGGCTAATTTAAAGTTTCCTGTTGAATCTGCTCACAAATTTTAAAGATATTAATAATAAGCAGAGAGACTCACAGCGATGGTCTGAGCGAATGGACTAATCAGAGTGTCAGCTAGAGAGAACATGATGTTGCGTAGGCAACGTGGGGAAATGGGAGATTTTGCAAACTCATGCAGTTATCCCATTTTGGATAATCCCTGCAATATATTAGTACAGCCCAAACCTCAGGTACATATTATTATTGACAGAGAGAGTTGCCTAGCCTAATGTCACTTAAGCCTTGGTCATATTTTCTGCAGAGGCATCAGGAGGCATCAGGGAAATGTTGTCAATTGCACTCGTGGGAGAAGGTGTTGTATTTTCCAGCACCTAACACAGCCATCAAGCCCAACTAAATGGGGCTGACACAGACTGAGATTGGCAGTCTGGATTGTTGCCAGGCTCTTCTATTTTTTTGCCCCCATTCATTCCAAGCACAGAGATCGCAGTTGCAGACTGAGTCTCTGGAACTGGCACTGAGTCATCACTATCTACTCCATTTTTAATCTTCTCTTTTGTGTCACTCCCATGTCCTTTTGAATTATCCCTGCTACTGGTTCTGTGCTCTTAATGCTATTAGTCTCAACTAGTTTGAGTTTTGATTGTTCACTGCAATGGTTATGAGTTACAAAGAAAGAATGGATAGAAGTATTTGCTTTGGGTAAACCAGCAAATGCACATCGTTCTTCATGTTTGTGTATGATTCAGTCAAGAAGTGTCTGATTCAAGTTCTGAATCAGACCATAGGATTATTGTCTCTAAATATGTGAGGGGTGGGTGTCAGGAGGATGGAGCCAGGCTCTTCTCAAGGTTATCTGGTGATAGGACAAGGGGCAATGGGTTCAAGCTAGAACAGAGGAGGTTCCATATAAATATCAGAAAGAACTTCCCAGTGAGGGTACCGGAGCACTGGAACAGGCTGCCCAGGGGGGTTGTGGAGTCTCCTTCTCTGGAGACATTCCAGACCTGTCTGGATCTGTTCTTGTGCAACTTGGTCTAGGTGATCCTGCTGTGGCAGGGGGATTGGACTGGTTGATCTTTCGAGGTCTCTTCCCATCCCTTATGATTCTATGATTACATGCATCCATTATTTTTCAGTGTCAGTGTAAACAAGTTGACAGATGACAGGAAAGCTCAAGATTTAGCAAACTAAAACTGTAACCTTAATTATATAAAAAAGACATTACCTCCAGCCTAACGAAAATGAGGAAATAGTGAAGACGTTAATGAGAAGAGAACAGATTGGATTACTTTGTTCTTTGAATACTTCCTTTTGTTTAAAATTACTGGCCCTTGTTTTAAGTGAAATACAGGCTAAACAGACATCCTTGTCTTTATGAGGAAATCGGTAATTTTAGGCCGTGATTTGAGATTAAAGGTTATTGAAGAACATGTGAAACTGGGGAGCCTGTCTCTACTGGGTGTTACGGGACAGGTAATTGTGTGTCTCTCTGTAGGAACCTGAAAGCAATTCTAAACCCTAACTGAGTAAGAGCAGAAACAAAATACAGAAAGAAAGGAATAATCTAAATATTAATTTATAATGTGGCAAAACAGACAGAGAGGAGAGAAAGGGAGAAGAGGAAGAAAAGCATATGAGGAATGTAACGCTTCCAGTCTCAGAGATGCAAATCTTGAACTTTTTTGAGCATCTTTACCAGACACACAAATCACACACACAGCTCCTGGCCCATCCCACCTCTGCCAGTAGAATCATAGAATCATTACGGATCGGAAGGGACCTTGAAAGATCATCCAGTCCAATCCCCCTGCCACAGCAGGATCACCTAGACCAAGTCACACAGGAACACAGCCAGGAGGGTCTTGAATGTCTCCAGAGAAGGAGACTCCACTGGATGACCTTGAGAGGAGCCTGGCTCCATCCTCTTGACACCCACCCCTCACATATTTATAGACATGAATGAGGTCCCCCCTCAGCCTCCTCTTCTCTAAGCTCAAGAGATCCAGCTCCCTCAGCCTTTCCTCATAAGGGAGCTGTTCTACTTCCTTCATCATCTTTGTTGCTCTACGTGGGACACTCTCCAGCAGCATTGTGTCCTTCTTGAACTGAGGAGCACAGAAATACCTGAACTCTGCTTAAAAACTCCTTCCTATGACCTGACAGGAGTCAAATACGCGGAATTACAGATGCCAATGGAATTTCATGCATGTTAAAATCATTGTAATCCATTCCTGACTTATTTGTACTCTGTGGTGATTTTCCTCTTTATCTCAAATGAGCTTGCCTACAGCCTGGTATCTTCCAAGAAAACCTTTAAATGAATCAGTGTTACAGGTTGTTCAGTCTTAATGGGGAAATACAAAGATGAAAGAGAAACTGCAAATGATAGGAGTCCTCCCTTTCACTTTGCACTGTGCAAATATACAGCACTGCAACACATCTGTCATTGTTCGTTTATGTTCACACCTAATGAAATCAGTCCTTTCATGATGGCTAATTGCTGTCTTTCCCATTAATTTCATTTCCCAGAGGAAAACCAGCCCTCTCAAACACACTGATTGTTTTCATGTGAAATTGTTATTTATTGGGAAAACAAGATTGCCTTTTCCTTGCCTTTCTATCATTTCTATCAGCCGTGCTAGTTCCTAGGTCCTTCTGGGAAACAGTTTTCCTTCTGCATGATTTTGAGGTAAAATAGGAGATAAAGCTAAGGAGAAGCTGTTAATAATTATATTGAAAAATCATAGCAAAGAAGACGATTCCCAAGTAAAACTTAGAGAATTTAAATTATGTTTAGAATCGCATTACCCTAATGAAGTGAAACAAAGTCTTTTTGGGGAGATGGGCTGCTTCCAACAAGAATACTTCCAGAAGGTTCCCTGTTATGTGAAGGATTACCAAGAGTGACAGGAATAAAGGAACTCAGAGGATAATATTAATCACACCTAATTTTAGCTGTATAAAATATAGGTAACTTAGTTATCTAATTTTCTCTTGTGGACAGCAGACAGATCAGCATTGCATACTGAATTTCTACTGATTCTGAACCGTGTCCAAGGCTGATCCGATTAATTGCCCTGGTGATGCCAAACCAACTGCTTTAGGGCTGAGTGATGCCGCTATGGAACCAGCCCAAGGAGCAAATCCAACAGAAAACTACATTTCTTTACAGAAAGGCCATGCAAGGCAAGAAAGAAGAGTGCTGGTGTGCCTTGGAGGGTGGAAACACATGAGGTCCGAGGCTGCACTAACCACCCCAAGGGAATTGGATAGCAGCACAGTCCAATGTAAAAGCTGTGCAGGATCATTAGCAGAGAACTGTGGACTGGCAAATAATTTTTCCTCTTAGAAGCACTAATAGAGTCAGAGGGTGCAAAGGGACTCCTAGTACTGGTTGCTTCAGAGCTGGTTTGTGTCTGACTAGTTCAAAACAAGCAGGAGTCTGTCTGCAAAAGAGGAAATAGCCCTAGAGACTGGTGGGTTATACCAGAAACGGTATCTCCCTGTTTCCAAAGGTTTGGATTTGTGCAGGAGTGCTGCAGGAAGATCTCAGGATTCACAAGGTTTTATCTGGTATTTTTGTGTCTGGAAGTTTTGCATGTGCAGTTTTCTTCCTGCTTCATCCCTGCCTTTAATAACAATAGGTTCGTGTACGGTCTTTGTCTTATCACACAGTGACTTTGCAAGCAGTACTTAGAGAGCTCTGTTAGCGATAATGGAAAGCTGCTGCTGTTATTTTTCTGAAGAAATTCAGCTTTGACTGTGGCTCTTAGCAGTTTCCAAGTTTGCAGCTAATGAAACCAAACTACGTTGGTAGAAGATACTAATAATGTGGTCTGGTTTTGCATCATCAAGCCATGTCAAGAGCATTCATGGTGCTTTAGGGACCTATGAGATACAGATGCTGGCTGGAACCACAATGAGGATACATGGGGATGAAGAGCAGTGACTGCAAGGGTTAGGGTAGGGAAGTACAGCAACAGCTGAATACAATGCACTAAGTTGAATACTAACATCTCTCTCGGCAAGTTCAGTCCCAAGGAGCAGAAATCCTGCCTAGACAGATTAAAAGGACAGGAAAGGTCAATGTACTTTGTTATCTGTCAGGTCATGGGTTGTGGATGCAACTTCTGCATGCAAAAGGTCATTTAAAGACAGTACTTTTCTGCCAGCTTCCCAGTGGTGTGAGCTCATTCTGACTAGCTAGAGGTGATATTTCTCTGCTTTCTCCTTGGCCAGAAATGTTTCAATACAATGTGCTGCTGCGCTAAACCTCCATTAGAGAAACTGCTGGCTATTTTAGTGGCAGTGCTGGCACAGCAAGGGTGCTGCATGGGTCTGCTCTCCTGGAGAGATGCCAATACCTGCTTAAGGAGGATAAGGAGGGAAATCTATCCTTTGCCTAATTTTTTATATTAGTACAGATGTTTAACTGCACAAGGAAATCAGTTCCACTTCTACAACACCGTGGTCTCAATTAATTACTGTAGTCTCACTTAATACTGCAGAATCCTGCTGCTGTTAGTCTTGGCTCTGGGGGGCTTTCTTCTTCCAAAGATCCCTGGGGTCTCAACTGTAATTTGTGTTTTCCAGTGGGGAATGGATTTTGATGAGGGGCCTGTGGAGTAGAGTGATGAGCCTTGTATTAACTTCTAGGTTAAAAATGCTGCTGAAAGCAAGGCTTTATGAGCAGTGGCAAAGCTTTATCCCTTCCCATGAGGTTTATGATAATAACATTGATCACGATTAATTATTTAGTGTCTGTGTGGCAGTCTTTTTCTTTTTTACAGCTGCTTTTTTCTGCCCTACAGAAACTGGCTCTTCTACTTGCAGGTCAGTGAGGTTTTAGTGCCATCGCAGCAAACACGCAGCTAGAATTTCTTTGTATAATACTCCAGGGGGAGGAAATAAATCTCTAGTTAGAATGGATGGATAGTCACAAATAGATAAAGATACAGTTTCGAGGCACCAGAAGGCCATTTATTGTGACCAGTTTGTTTCTGATAAATGTCTGGGAGTAACTTTGATAACGGAGCATCTTCTGAAATGCGGGGCTACTAACGCATGGCTTTCTAGTTTCATCACTTTTGGGAAACATCAACTGATACTGCTAACTAAATAGGGCTATGGGCATATAGGTTACCAAAACTGACTTAGGTCTTTGCTCAGTGTTATCCCAGGATTTAGAAAGGAAATGCTAAAAACGCTACAGTTATAAAGAAAAATAAATCATCTCCAACGTGTGACACAGATTCAGATTCAGCCCAAAACATTCTATAATTCTGTGTACTGACAAAGTGTTGCTGCTGCGATACAGATGCTTAAAAGCACAGAAATGAAGCAGAAAAAGGCGTTACTCCACAGGAGTAAAGCTACTCATTGCACTGAAGAAAACCAACAGTCCTTGAAATGTGAGAAACTACCATTGTTCCTTGCTGTGATTTCTTAGCTGTGGCTCCCATATTTTGGGTTGTATTCTCAAGGTCATCTGGTGATAGGAC
>VZRI01014334.1:0-106170 GCA_013397515.1 Upupa epops | reverse complement strand
GCATGCACATAATACAACACTGTTCACACTGAAATGATGCAATAATATTTTAATGAGCTTTACTTCATATAGACAAAGTTGGGAAACCTGATTTCTTCTAGATTTTCAAAATCGCTTCTATAGATGCTAAAGAAAATGTACCACAGACGGATTGAATATAGACTGAATCTTTATTAAAACATTGTGCATAGTACAGTGAACCTAAAATAATGAGATATTTTCAATCTCTTTATTCACCTCTCAGACTAGATTTTAAAATCCAGGTTAAGTAACTCTTCCCTTTAGGCCATAGTATCTGCAGTTTCCAGAAATGTGTCACATTGTCTGCATCACAGAATTCTCTAGTCTATACGCCATGGGAATTGCATTAACTTTTTTGTAAAGTGTAGTAAGTTCATGTCATTTGTGGAAAAAAAAGAGTGTAATCCACAGTTCATAAGCACAAACTGCAAAAATCTCTCTGGTTGTCTGTAGAAGTCAGATTCACTGCCTTTTGCATGATACATGTTTTTCCTATAGTGTCTTTGGTTCTGTGCTCCTGAAGCTAACCAAATATCAAATAATCACAATCCTGAAAAACAGATACACATCAGTGCCACCAAAACCAGGAAGAACCTGTGAAATCAAAATAAACAGTAACATAGTCTCCTAAAACCAAGCCATTTGTCCTGAGGACAATAAATAGAAAATCTAATGCTCCAATTACATCAGCCACTACAAATATTATGCTTTCAAACATGAAGAGTAACTTGCACTTGATTGTTGAATACACACTTAATTTTTTATCACTGTATTGGAGTACATTGCAAAGCTTTAAAGATGATATTATGGTGGCTGCTTCAACATTATGAGAGTAACAGGAGCTGAAATTTCTGAAAAGGAATTATTACAACATGATGTATGTAACTGAGCTAGGAAAGCAGTATCTGTAATGTTCTAAAATTAGTAAATGGAGCAGGTAATAACCAATTACGTTTGGGATTGTTTTCATTCAGTTATACTCTCCCTGTTTCTCTTACTGATATTTGCTACAAGAAATAACGTAGTAGCTGAAAAAAATGTAATGGAAATAACTTCCTCAAGGCAAGTACAGAAAGAAACATTTAGACGTGCAATTTTTTTCAGTGAATTCTAATGTTCTTGCATTTACTACCATACCTTGAGCTCTTACACCATTTTTACTTGTATTTATAATTCAGTATTGCACTTCAGAATCCTACTGCAAGTAAGTCTATCATATATAAATAAAACATTGTTTTGAACTGTCATATCTATTTTTTTGTTACAGTGAAGTAACATATATGTGGCAGCAAAAGGGAAGTTAGTGTTAGTAGCAAAAGTGGTAGAAAGCACAATTTATTAATACTGCATAAAGGCACTGCCAGTTTTCAGAATAGTACTTAGTGGTGTATTTCCCTGGTAGTCTAAGTTTGCAAGAGGAAGAAAGCCACCATTTTTTGCTAGATGATGAAGCTATCTAAAAAGAGAAATATAAACAAAAGGCTCCAGCAGTACAATTTCATGACCACTTGTAAATTCCTTCCTCAGTTTAAGAGAAAACAAGATTAATACAGACTTTGCATTCCTATCTGAAACACAGCATACTGTGGTAGTAGGCAAGGGGATAGAGAACTGAGGTCTGAAACAATGCCTGTGTATGCCAAGATGGAAGACAAGCAGGTTGTTCAAATGTTTCTTAAAGAAACAAAATCCTTGGAAAACCCAAGACAACTTTAAAACAGGGGCCTGGACAACCTGCTCATGGTGGGGGTGTTGGAACTAGGTGATCACTCAGGTCCGTTCCAAACTAAGCCATTCAGCTATTCTATGACTTCTAATATAAACATATATATTGTTTACAGTAAGGATTGATGTAAATAAAATCTTATGGAAGGAATAAAGCATTCTATTATTTTCTATATGGCAAAAATAAGAACTGGAAATTTCTAACCTGAAATTTTGATGAAAGAAGCATATGTTTTTTACAAGCTGCTACTTACGTACCTGTAAGTAACTGCTACTTACGTACCTGGCCAAAACCTTGGGTAGGCTGTAATACAGTTTGTCACTTCAAGTTATTTTTGCTACTTGCTGTACAACAAATTATTTAACAATCACTAATCTTTTTGTGGACATAAAAGGCATTAATTAAAATGCAATTCCATGCACTTTCTTGATGATTGCAATGCTTTCCTCCCATCCTCTCGTAAGTAAAAATACAGGGTGAAGTAACCCCTTGTCAGGGTGAACTTCAGCAAGCAGGGTTTGTTGCGCTCTTAAAACAGCCCTGAAAAAAATCACTCTCAAGTATTACTTAAGCATTAAGGTTCTGTCCATGTGTATGTCTGAAGATATTGGGTAGGATAAGGAAACAATGAAACTATTACAGTCAACTACCATTTCATTTTCTTCATGCGTCTGTTTATGGCTTTCCATTTCTTCCACTTTCAAATTAACCTTTGTTACTTGTGTAAGAATATTTATATGAAATTGAAATCCTAACCTCTGTTAGGATTATAGCCTGTTCCAGAAACAGTAGTCCTGACATTTTTAAAATTTGATATGGATAAAATAACCTAGAAAGATCTCTTCTGTGCACATACAATAAAACATGCAAGTCCCTCTAAACATAATACATAAATTTCCTACCCATCTAACTACGCTGCAACCTAATATACTTTACATTACCTATTACTTCTGTAAATTCTCATTTTCTCTGTCAAATGATGCATGGAAGCTAGAATCACTGCAGCTTAACAGAATAAGCCTCTTATCAGTGCAATATATCAAAGGCATCCCCCACGAACATCTAAGGACAGAATGATCACAAGTTCTAAAACCATTTCAACAGAATTCACAATAGGTCACTGACTTTGAAGCTTTGCCCCAGCTGTTTATGTACCCCTTGCTGTGGAGACAGGGACCAATATTAAGATATTATTTGTTCTTTATAGGCTAGAAGTGCATGAGATCAGCAAAGAAATTACGTCCAGAGGGATTTCTCTGTCCCAAAGAATCAATGTATTTGCCTGTAATAGAGAAGTTTGGAGAACTAAAAATGAACCAAATTAATGCATATTTGGAATATTTTATAGAATAATAACTAACTGATATAACAGGCAAAGAAGGTTTAAAAGGGTTTTATAAACCCAAGGCTGTAGTCACAGAGTCTATGCACAAAGAACAGAACAACTGTTCTCCCCCCAGCTGTGGGGGAATCTACGAAAAATGGTAAGACAGGAGAGAGGACAGATATATCATTCAATTTCATCATTGCCTTTACCTGGACTGATTGACTCTGCATCTCTTCTGAGGTACTAGTAACTGTCCTTGGTAGATGAAAGGCAGACAGGATGATTCAAGATCCATACTGGAAAACAAGAAGCAAACTAGTAAATAATGGCTGTGTCCTTGCTTAATGTTAATCAACTAAAAGGTATCCCCAGGGTACTTTTGGGGAGAGTGGGATGTTCATAACAGAACAGCAAGATTCAATTCAGAAAATAGTGCATGTCCTCTTTTTGCACAATGTCTAAAGCCAAACATCAGATTTTATTTTGTTATATCATGCTTAGGATGTTATGGAAGAAAATGGAACTGACTGAAAGCATTCAGGTAAGCTGTCAACTATGATTTGTTTTTCAATAGTTATAGAGCTACACCTTATAACTACATGGAGTTTTGGCTTACACAAAGTCTTTGTTTCATCCTTTTAGTTGCATCCTCTTTTGGATTCAGTCAAGGTATTTTATTATTATTTTATGAGAAAAATTTGTGGGCACTTAACTAGAGCTATGGGGAACCAGCAAGAAAGCTAGTAGGAAAACAAAACCCACAAGAATGAGAATGTATCTAATTTTTTCTCATCTATTTCTGTCATAGAATACAATAAAAGGGAGAATTAGAATTTACACTGGAATCTTTTGAAGCTTCCACCATTGAAGAATTTTAAGAACAAAGTAGACAAAACTTCAGGCAGGAGTGTTAGCCCGGCTTAGTGCATAAGAATCCCCCAAATGACCTCCAAAGGTCTCCTGATGTCCTGTTCTCATGTAATTTCTAGACTGTACCTGTTTACAAATGGGTTATTAAGAATTTTCTTTTTAAAACTCCAAAAGCTTGAATGTATACGAAAAGTGTGTACAAAAAAGTAGATTTTTTTTAAATAAAAAACCTGCCTCTAGCCCCCCAAACTTATTCTATTCTATCAAAGGATCCAGGATTCCCATTAATTTCTGAGATCTTTATACAAATATGACTTTGTGCCTTGTGTTCTGATAATGACTGATCTAAGACACACAAAGGAATCTGCAATGTCCACAGTTTTGTTTTTACTTTCATATTATTAATACATTATAGGGCATGTTCCTTGTCTTGAGAAAAGTATTCTGCCCATAAAATAGCTTATAGTTGAGAGTAGTTAATTTTTATGGCTTCAGCCTAATTTTGTTGTAATTTCCAGATCTTTCCATGACACGGTGTTTATCTGACATGATTTTCTCTATATTATCAGATTTCAACAGCTTTGAAGTGAATCAAATAAAGTGAATTACTGCATCAAAACCTGAAAACTGTGGGAGTTGCTAAAAATTTTTTTAAGAAGCTAGACAAACAGGTTTCAAAAAGCTCCAGCAGGCCAGTCATGTAACACTAGAAATCTGTGTTTGAGTATTTAGCTCACAGGTCAAGTATCATGAGCAAGAACAGGACATAGTTGAAAAAGTGAAGACAGATGGCAGGTGTAGCAACTTCCCATATAATGAAGCTGTGGGAACAGAACTTACATAAATTAATTTCTTTCCTTTTGAGACCATGAAGGTTTTATTTTTTGTACTCTTTATTTCTAGTGGACTTCACAATTACACACAATGTATTTAAATTGCCTTTATTGAAGCATACTATGAAGTGAAATCATGCACACCCTGTGCCAACAAGTATGTTTATGTGAAAAGCAACTCAATGACATCTCAACTGTTTGATGATGTTTTCAAATTGCTGTTCAACATTTTAACAGTTCAAAATCCCAATTCTGAAGACACCTTTCTAAAGATATAACATACTCTGAAAATGTATATTTCTTCTCATTTTGTCACAGTTTACAGCAAACAACATTGTTTTCCCTTGCTCTGTCTCAGTTGTCTGTAAATAAACTTCCCTTAGCTGCATTATTTGATGAAAATACTTTTTGAACACTCTGAATTAGTAACATCTGTCTGCGTAGCTTTTGCAGCTACTAACACTGATGCAGCCAAATCCAAGCTTCAGCATTTGATTTTGATTCTTTGCCCTGGTTCTTCATGAGAAATAGGAATTTAAAGGATCAAGATGAATATAAACTTGTATTTGCTTGGGTGGTGCAAAGGAATTTGAAAGTGAAGTCCTCAAGTGAGTGTCCTCTCGGCATCTTCCCCACAGCAGGCGGCGATTCCCCCATAATATTTGCCCTACGGTATTTATGTAGTTTTCATCAGAAAAAAACTCCTGGAATACCTCACCTACTCAAACTCCCCATAGGTAGTTCCTCTTTATAACGCTGTTAGCACTGATTGGAGGATGTTTTCACAAGGCGTGGTTACTTAACTTTGTCCACACATTTAATTGACTGCTGTGGTGTAAAAAAAATGCTGCAGCCAGATAGTAAGGTAAAAACAAAAGCAAAACAAAGGGTGGGTCTTACTCAGCATCAGTCACTTCCCATGAGAACAACCATATTGGAACTGCCAGGTGTGTGAGGTCATGAGAAAAACATGAGAACAGCCCCACAGGTTGCTACCTTAACAAGGAAGGAAAACATGAAAGTGCAGGATTTGTTTGGATTCTTTCCACTGTGCTAGCCAAGTAAAAACCCAAACAAGGTGTCCTGAAGTTTGGGGAGGATACAGGTCTCTACATGTCCCAAACACCTGCTTTGCTAGGAAGAGTCTATTTTTTAGTGGTTGTTAAAAACTCCCGTTAATGCCATTGTGCCAAAGAAATCAGCAAAACAATTTCAAAGGATGGCTGATCAGGGTGGACTCATTAAATCTTTTTTACAGTGATTTATGGAATCTTTGGGGATATACCTTGTTACTGTATTCTAAACCTTGTCATTGTATTCACAATAATGAGTTATTTCCTCTCCTATATGCTTCTACTAATGTCAGGAAATGGGTGAAAAAAACAATGCTCCTTTCACAAGTCAGCTTGCTCTTTATAGGATTTGTTTCCTGTAAGTGTGAGGTTGTCTTACAGTTAATGGACACAAACTGATAATGCAGTAACAATTAAAAGAACCAGTGCATTTAGGGGTAGACATTCAAGATTGTTCAAACGTACCAGTACATCCACTGTATCCAAACAGCAAAAATTACATATTTAGGGAAAAAGGCACAACTGCACCATCTTTATCACTGTCAAAATAAATTCCATACTTTTCTCAATATCTCATTACAATGACACTATAGCAGAGACAGTGCAGTTACATATTCAACCCAATGCTCAATAGCTAAGAACTGACTGCTCATATACAATTTCATTACTTGTACAACTAATTAACTGCCATGGCTTTCACAGTGATGACAGTAAGATCATTATCTTGTTTCCTAAATAAGGAATCCTAAGTGGCAAATGCCATAAAATACATTTTAAGTGGCACCAAACTATAGTCACAAATGCTTTCAATTAGTAAGATGTGCAGAAAAAGAATCTGTGTTTCCTGAAGGATATTTAGCTGCTTTTCACTGGCAACAGATACCAAGTTTATTCTCAAGGCCAGTTAAATATTGTGCTGGTGAATTAAAAGAAAGAACTAGTTTAGCTGTAAATTTTAGAAAAAGGATAAATCTTTGTCCCTGTTTCTCTTGCATGTCAATAAAAGGAGTCAAGATGAGGAGTTCAAACACAGCCAAACTTATGATGTTTCCTGAAATGGAATCCTTCCCATCCTTGCCCTCTCTTCACTGATTATTTGCTCATGCCTTCTCTTGTTATGGTTAGCATACTTTTCCATTGTTATCACATCAATTACGCTTGTCATTTGTACTTTAACAGAAAGTCTCCATGATCATCAGTTAGGTATAAGTTGATAAATGTTTTAAAATGCAACAATTTATTTTCTTTCTGTTATTTATTGTCAAATAACATTTTCATTGTATATAACACAGAGATACCTAGAACAAACAAGAATGCTCACAGAGCACTAATTTGCATTAATATAACTTGACTGCTGGTTAAATTGCTCTGGATTCTTTCCTAAATATTAGCCATATGGCCTTGATTTGTTTCTCCTGCCTGACTTAAAACACCCCTAAAGGAAGGTATCACCTGCTCTCACAGAAAAACATGACAATGTAGAGTCTGAAAGAAGTATAAATCTTTCTCATTACAGGTTTACACCTAGCTGAGACCAGGTCTATGCTGTTCTCAAGCAAAACCTTTTATTGCCATACCTTGCCTCAAGTATGCAGTCAGCACATGCATCTAAAACCTAGAAATAAGGAGTATGGATATAACAACTGCTGTTCCTTTCCCATAGTGACTCACTGCAGTGACTAAACACTGATTTTTAAAATTAAAAGGAAAAATAGGGATGTTCTTTGACTCTGCTGTATTCCTCTGATCACAGTAGGTATTTATCAGGAGTTAGAGAACTCAGAACCAAGCATTACTGCAAATTAACCAAGCAAAATTGCAAAACCAGTTTCAGGCTAGCCATCTGATTTAATCCCAGTCTTGGTATAAATTAAAATAAGCAAATTAATTAAATAGAAACAGTGGATTTCCATTGTTCTATCAGGTGGGTTTGGCCTCAAGTGACCAGCGCCTCATTGATATTATTGTGTGTTATAATTTAATGCCTACTCATATACAATAGGAAACACTACCATTGTCTTCAGAGGAACATCAACTGTCATTTCAAATGGAGGGTCAATGGGCAATAAAGCCTCAAAGTGCAGCAGGGTGACACAGCTCAAGAGTTTGAGATGACAGTGGGAAGTTAGAGAAAGCATTTTGCCTCAGCCAAGGATGTTGATTAACTCTTGCTCCTCTACTGTCCCCTTTTTTGTTATCTGCATATGGTCTGCTACCTTACTATCAATAAGACTACCCACTTTTTCCCCAAAATAATCTGGTGGTTATCGGGGTATAAAGAAAAGGAAAGATATACTTCTCTCTGAACTGTGGAAACAAAAGGAGTTACCCAGGGTGTAGCAACAAAAGGACTATATGGGAGTTGGCTGTATGGCAGGGGGCCTCCCGATGGAAGCACAGAGGCGTCCGGAGGGCTGGCCATGCCTGCCTTTTATTGGCATGTACCGGCACTTGTGAACTTAGGATTGGTGCTCACTCTGTGATAGGGTACTGCTGTGCGTGGCTTGCTCAGAGAGCTACCTGATCTCCCCTCCTGGCTGGTCACACATATGCTTACGTTGAAAGTTATATAAGAGGTTTTGTCTCCCAGCCATACACTATCCCTGGCCTCCAGCCACACGCTATATTTGGGTCATGGTGTGCCAATCTCCCAGAGTGCTTTGGGAGGAATGTCCCCTCATCAGGGTAGGATTAGGAAGAGGAAAATCAAGCAACCCAACTTCTTGTTAGTTAGAAAGAAATTTTTCTGTGGTCACAGACAATGACATGATCTTTCTAACCAAGTTATTTTATTCCTCAGAATTTTTATTCCTAAGAGTACTAACATGCATGTCTACCAAGGATGACAATTATTAATACCTGTAAACAATAGAGACTGCTGTATTACCTGCTGTGGTTACATTTATGATTCTGGATCACCACTACTGAAATTGAAAAAGTAAGCAGGTTTGGGCTTTTTATATTCTTCCTCCATGTTCATATAGGTCTGCAGGCACTAACATTTTAGAAATGTCATGGTTTATGAGGAAATAATAAAACCCCAGATAACACAACAAAACACTCTGACCTTTAGTTACGTGTTTGCTCTAAGTTCTCAAGGAAGCTCAGTAAAGAAATTCAGAGATATAGCAGACGTTCACACTTATTGCAGAAATTTTGATTCAGAGCCAGCAATATTTCTTTCAGACCTGTTGCTTGTGATTTGATTTTGCAAATGACCTGCTTCAGCAACATATTTTAAACAGCTTTAATTGAAAATTTGGAAATTTTCATTATTATTTAGAACTGAATTTGTTTACAGTAAACAATCTAAAGACATTCTCAGTATCAATGAGGGAGGTACATTTTGTGAGCTTGTTGCTGATGTATTACTCAACAAACATGCTCAGAAAGTATACAGTTCCATTCAATGAGCCAATTCTGAATTACAGTTAGAGAAAACAGTATTTTGCCAGTATTTGAAAGAGATTATCGGAATTGTTTTGCATCGAAGTGCTATCATAGCCTGAATATGTATCCTGACATTTAAGGAAGAATTTCTACTACAAGTAACACCTATTGCTCTTTCCTGAGAGCATGGAAATGAGAGCATGAGAGCAAGGAAATGCTCTTTCCATGCCTTGCCTATGCTGTCAGTGTTCAAGTCTACCACATCTAGTAGGGCCCTATGCATGTCTATCTCAGAAGAATGGCACAAATGTATTCCCCAGAGTTCAAGAACTGATCAGAGAGTACCAGTTCAGTGTTCATACTGCTGAACAAAAATAAATCAAACTTGACACAACATGGGAAGCTAGTTAGATTTTCTAATAAGACAGATATTAAACCATGTATCATTGCTCAGTTACATCTGAAGCTGCATGAAATTTAAGGCTACAACAATCAGAAGCAGCACAACCAATTAACAATTCTCAAGTAAAAAAAAAAAGTGCATAAAGCCCAAGAACAAATAAAAATAAGCATATTTAGGTGTGTAGGTACTTGATAAAGCGTATAAAGTTGATGAAGTGCAATGGTAATACTACCTAGGTAGAAAGACCTATCATTTTCCTGTGAGTTGCATTTGAAATAAAAGCAGGAGAAGCTAGACATCTCCCATGATATTGTAGATATAGAGGCTTTGCTATAAGTAGCACAAGACACATGGGATAGCTTCTTCCTAAAATTACTACAAATCCTGGGAAAAACAAAGATATCCAAAGTACATGAGAAATCTTTGTTGTAACAACATAACATTTCAGAGAGAGCTGTGATCGTAGAGATTGGTGACATTGGAAAATGTAGATGACAGGTTGCTGTTACAGGAAAGTTGTGTTTCTTCAAATGATAATACTCATGACACATATATGTGGAAGACTACTGTTAAAATATTAATTACTTTGTGATACAAAGGAGGCATTTGAGTAGTTTGCTACTCCTACTGCAATAAGCTATAATATTAATTTTGGTGTGCACACTGTGGGTCTCAATCTCTAAGCAGTGCTGCACTTAAGAAACAACAGGGAAGTCAGCTTAAAAACAATTTTAAAAAAATCAAATAAAAAAATCAAATAAAAAAATCTAGCACATGTAGAAACATCTTCTTTTAGGTGACTTGGTAGGTCTAAATAGAATTTTTATTGTTTTGGTGAATTAATTCATTCTCTAAATATTTCTAAAAAATAAGACTCTCTTTGCTGCATCAGGCTGTGAAATATAGTAGCACCATTTTGTAACACCTTTTACCAGAAATACCACATAACTGCCAAACCTGCCAGCATCTTGACTCAAGCATAATAGTCTTGTAATGGCTGCATTGCAGAAAGACATTTATGTGATGATTCCAACTAGGCTACCTTCTCCATGTACGTGTTATAAATCTTAATTTATTCCAGCACACACTTTTAAATTTATTAAATCTTGTTGGCTTTTTTGTTGTCAAAAGCCTAGGTCTGAGCTTAGAGGGCTTTGGCATGTCACTGCTGATTGCATCACAAGAGGACGACCTACCTCAGTCTTCAACCACCTGCACTTATAATGTATTTTGGAATAAAAGATTCATCAGAAAGAGCTAAAGAGTATCTGATATTACAGATTTTTCTGTTAATCACAGGAACTCTTTCACTCAAAGAAAAAGGTCCGTTTGGTATGCAGACATAACTGTCTTTTCCTTAAATGTTGAAAGAGAAATATGCTGCTACAAAGTTCCCTATTTTCAGATAAATCCATGCAAAATTGTGATTATGCAATAAAGGTTGCTCCAGAGAAATTATAAATACTTGGCCAATGTAAACATGCATTCTTTTAAAGCGTAACATGCAACAATGACAGCACAAGATTAATATCTACAGATTTTACAGCAGAATCTTTCATCATAACACAATGCTCTTCAGCAGTATGTTAAAAGTTCATCTTACTGTAACAGTTAAAAGTATTTTGAATATATTTTATATCTAACACCAATTTAAATCTTCATGGTCTCTACAATACTATTGTGCACTTCAAGTCTTGGAGTCAAGTATGTCAAAAAACTGTGACTGAACACAGTAGTCGCTGGGTATTAGAAAGAAGTAAAACATCAGATTTCATATGTAGACCATCATATGGAAAATATTAATTAGAACTTAATCTGGGGGTAATTTAGGAAAGGTCAGTTAAAACTATTTCAAAGAGGAAATGGAAAGAATATGAATGCCTGTCCCCTTCCCTCTTCCATCATTAAGCACTCATTATGAGTAACGAGCAGAGTGTTTGAAATCCTGCAACTAGTTGATCATTTGGTCTGTGCAGCAGAAGGTTAAAGACTGTTCCACGTTCGATTGAGCTATCTAATGACATACGCTGATGGAGATTTTAGTTAATAGGAATCTTGCTCTTAAAGAATCCTTAGAGAGTGAATTTTGTTCTGTGTTAGCTTTTTTTTCTAAAGAAAGAAAATAGGATTCTCCACATAAAACCATTCATTCCTCAGTGAAATTAGCATTGTAAGGTACTGGGATCATGAAAATGACATTCTCTTTCCAAGATGCACTAGTAAGCAAAATGGTTAAAGGTATTTTGTTATTGATTCAGCAAAATGAGGGAGGAAAATACCTTGTTCTCATTTTTGAGGAAATCTTACTTTGCAAAAAGTTGGGCTGCAACAGCAAATTAACACTTTGAAGTGGGATCAGGGTGGAGGGGTTAAGTTTTGTGAGAGAGCAATTAGAGATCTTAAGGTGGGGAGATGGAGATCTGATAAGTATTAGGGCCTCTAAATCTGTTTCAGGAGGCTGTGGGTGTAAGTGATTATCTCTGCCTATCTCCTCACTGATCAGCTTTGAGGATGACTTAAGAAGTTACTGTTGTTCATAATAGTTAATGGGTTTCAATTCCCAGGGCATTAGAGCTTCTTTTTATTCCAAACAAGATAGAAGCTGATATGAGAAACAGTGGGTCCCCCAAGGATCAGTACTGGGACCAGTCCTCTTCAATCTATTCATTAATGATTTGGATGAGTGATTAGAATGCACTGTCAGCAAGTTTGCTGATGACACAAAGCTGGGTGGTGTTGCCTACAATCCAGGAGACTGCGCTGCTGTTCAGTGAGACCTAGCAGGACAGGCTAGAGAGCTGGGCAGAAAGAAACTTAATGAGGTACAACAAGGGGAAATATAGAGTCTTGCATCTGGGCAAGAACAACCCCAGGTACCGCTACAGGCTGCGCAGTGACCTGTTGGACAGCAGCATAGGAGAAAGGGACCTGGGGGTCCTAGTGGACAGCAGGATGACTGTGAGCCAGCAATGTGCTCTTGTGGCCAAGAGGGCCAACAACATCCTGGGGTGCATCAGAAGCGGGGTGGTTAGCAGATCGAGAGAGGTTCTTCTCCCCCTCTACTCCTTGCTGGTGAGCCCACATCTGGGTACTGTGTCCAGTTCTGGGCCCTTCAGTTCGAGAAGGACACACAGCTGCTGGAGGGTGCCCAGCGTAAGGCAACAAAGATGATGAAGGAAGTAGTGCACCTACTTTATGAGGAAAGGCTGAGGGAGCTGGGTCTCTTGAGTTTGGAGAAGAGGAGGCTGAGGGCTGACCTCATGAATATCTGTAAATGTGTGAGAGGTAGGTGTCAGGAGGATGGAGCCAGGCTCTTCTCAGTGTCATCTGGTGACAGGACAAGGGGCAATGGGTGCAAGCGGGAACATATGAGGTTCCATATAAATATCAGAAGGAACTTCTTCACAGTGAGGGTGATGGAGCATTGGAACAGGCTGTGTGTGGGGGGCTGTGGAGTCTCCGTCTCAGGAGATATTCAAGACCCGCCTGCAATTTTGTGTTCAGTTCTGGGCCCCTCAGTTTAGGAAGGATGTCAAGGTGCTGAAATAACTCCAGAGAAGAGCAACTAGAATGGTAAAGGGGCTGGAAGGTAAGCCCTACAAGGAGAGGCTGATGGAGCTGGGTCTGTTTAGCCTGGAAAAGTGAAGGCTCAGGGGTGACCTTATCGCTGTCTGTAACTATCTAAAAGGTAGTTGTAGTCAGATGGGGGTTGGTCTTTTCTCCCTGGACACTGGAGACAGGACAAGGGGGTCACAGTCTTAAGCTCCATTGGGGGAGGTTACTTGATATTAGGAAAAGGTTTTTCAGTGAAAGAGTTTGATTTTGGAACGGGCTGCCCATAGAGGTGGTCGAGTCACTGTCTCTGGAGATGTTCAAGATTAGTCTGGATGAAGTGCTGAGTGGCATGATCTAGATCTTAGATGTTAGGTTTACTTTGTTGGATTTAGTTTGGTCTGGATGATCTTTAAGGTGTTTTCCAGCCTCATCATTACTGTGATACTGTGATACATTCTTTTGCGACTTGGTCTAGGTGATCCTGCCGTGGCAGGGGATTGGACTAGATGACCTTTTGAGGTCCCTTCCAATCCCTAATAATTCTATAATTTCTGAAATATTTCTGGCTATAGTAACTTCTAGCTGTATCTTCTTCTATGGTAAAGCCTAGCATTACATTTCCTTCCTAACATAACAGAGGAAAAAAAGATGCAGCTAGGATTCTCAAGACATTCTTTTAAAAAGTCACTGAGTATGTGAGAAAGCAATGTCTGCCATTCACTAGTTGTATGCATTAAAGCCACCTCAGATCTGATGCTTTCATTTCCAAATCATCCCTCTAGAGGGCATCCTCTACCTCCCTGGGTAATCCTAAGAAGGGAAATGTTTGGTTCTGTTATTCCCTGTTTTTGAGTCCATGGGAATCTTCTGAGTTATTTTCTAGTTTTGCGACAATAAACAAAGAAAATAAGCAATGCAGTTCGGTTGGTTTCCGTTTGGTAACATTTACCAGTTCAGATGTAAAATGGAAGAAAACTACAGAACAACCACAACCACAAACTAAAAAAAACCATAAAATTGTAAGTTTTCAAACCACTTCTTCCATTACAAAAATGTAATTAGCTCTTTAAGATTAAAAGCTCTTTAAGATTAAGTAGTTCAGTTTACATATTGAAACCAGTCTTTTGAAACACAGGTTAACTTCCATTGTTTCCTATTTGTTCCCATTATCCTTTAATCATCACAAAAATACTTGCCAGTTCAGTTCTGTAACATGATCAGCACAAATCTATGGAAAGAAAGGTATCTAAGGAGAAGACATGCCACTGGCATATAACTTCATACTCAACTTACTCATAATTTAGAAGGGAAAAGAGCCTTCAAGGTCTCAGAAGTACAACCACCTGTACATCATGTTGTATGAGAATCTCAGTGTCTCAAATGCATCATTGAAACAGCAAACTCTGTCAAAAGCAACAATTATTTCTTTGAATGACATTTGGAGATCAAATAAAAAATAGGGAAGTCCCAAATCAATGTAAACATGAAAATCCTTTAGCCTTTGTTAAGAGGTTTCTATTGCTGACAGCAGAGAACATCTTCTTTAACCCAAAGAAGTGCCTCTGTCTTTCTCACTGTTATCTTAAGATTAGTATCCTTTCTTCCTCTCCAAATGCTGTTCATATTTCCAGAGTTTTCTTTAGGCCCCATTTTAAAACTTAGAGAGCAGCAATTCCTCTTGCCAGGCAAAGTATGGTTTTGTTCAGACTCTAAACCAAAACTTTATCAAGTCCATAAAGGAAATACATTTCTCTGAAGACAATTTGTTTTACCCCAAACATGTAATGTTTAACTTCCTTTTTACTTGGTGTAATAGAACAAATAATCAGTACTGAAACTTGTTCTAAGAAAGATACACCTGTAACATTTGAAATAGAGTAAACTGAATTTGCAGAGACTTTCTCAATTTTTTGATTGCTTTTTCATGAAAAAGCTTTCTTAAAGTTCTCAGAATAAAATCCTATTTGTAATTGTTTTGTTTTGAGCCATACATTCCAGAGAAACAGCTGTTTCTTTCTTCTACCTGTTTCAGCTGGAAACCCTAGCCATGGGCCTTTTTGTGCAGTGAAAAGTATTGGCTAGCCTTGACTGCTCTGTACACATGCAACCACACCAGCTGTGCAGCTGTTATTTGCCAGAATGGGATGATTTCCTAGGGGAAAGCTGTGTGTACCCTGCAAAAATCACATCCTGTGATCTGTTGGTTAAATTTTGGCTGAATTCAGATGTCCTCCATCCACAGGTACCTGGAGAAAGTTTCACTTTGGACAGATCTTAGAACCAGCCTGTCAGGCTTAATGTGGGCAAAGTTACTGCTAGTTCTTTCATCATATTCTTAGATATTCTGAAAGCATTGTTCTGTAAACTCTAAGGTAGACACTGCTACAAGGAAAACATTCGATTTCACACAGTGCAATTCTGTTACTATGTTGATTTTACGAAGCTTCTTATCTTCCTGAAAAATCTTCAGCTAAGTCAGGTTTCAGATGTCACACTGCATAATCTTTTGAGTAATAAGCATTTCTCCATGCACAACATTCCTCTTTTGAATTAATAGAGAAGCATAGTTATAAAAAAAGACAATACACCAGTGGCATAGTGGTATCATGCAAGAATCCCATTCTTGTGACCTGGATTCAATTCCCACCTGGTGCAGACTGAGCTTGGTGTTGCCTGACACATCAAACTACCCAAAATTCACCATCCCTGGAGGGGTTTGAAAATGAGTACATAGAGCACTTGAGGACACATTGGGATGGGGGCTGGACTAGATGATCCTGAAGGTCCTTTCCAGCCATAATGATTCTATGAATGGTTGGAGTGCCCTTTCAAGAGCATGTCTTCATTTATTTAAAGACTTAAAAACTATGTATTATAAGAATATCTACAGTTACTCCTTTAAAACAGAACTTGGATTTTTTTGTTATTATTCTGGGGGCAGTGAGGTACATACACCTATATGTACTGTGCTCCATTGCCACTGCATTCAGGTACACCACAATCTTTTTATTTATTTGTAAACCTTCTGCAAACTCAGTAAATCCTGCATAAAGGACTGCATGTAATAAATCTTGTTTATGTATGAATAAATACACCAGCTCAAGCCAGGAAAAAAGTACATGCTCTGTGAGTTAAAAACACATCTGTTTGCTCTAGAATTATGTATGAAAAAGATAAACTATGAAAAATTACAAACTTGGAGTAAAAGAACTATAAAAGTCTTTTTGAAATTGTGACAAAGCATCCTTCTTTTTCCAGGAACTGTTCACTAACTCTCTGTAAGCTGCTTATGGGAATATTCCTCAATTCTTCCCGTGCCATCCATCAAATCACACACACTGCAAGTAGTAATCCAAGTGTCCTTCTTCAGGTCTCTATGTAATTGACCATAGATAGGTTTTAAACATATACAGACAGCTTAACTATTTACTTGGGGGTTTTAAGCCATTGGAACTTTGTTATCATCAGCTGTGCTACCTCTTACAACAAAATATTTACACAAAAGAGCGGCTGAGCAAGCTGTGTCAGGTTTGTAAGCCCTGATGCTCACAAGTGACTTCAGTCATCCTAATATTTGTTGCAAGGCCACACGTCTAAGCAAACTCAATTCAGAAGGTTCCTGCAGTTCATTGATGACAACTTTCTAATGCAGGTGTTTGAAGAACCAATGAGGAGGGGTGTGCTGTTAGACCTTTAATTGACAAAGAAGATCTGATCAGGGGCATAAAGGTTCAAAGTAGCCTTGGCTACAGCACACATGACATGGTAGAGTTCAGTATCATAAGGAAAATAAGGAGAACATTAAGTAAAATTTTGGCCCCACGCTGTAGGAGGACTTTGTCCTCTTCAAAGACCTATTTGGAAAAAGCCCATGGTCTAGGATTCTAGAACGTAAGGGGGGCTCAAGAGCTGATAATATTTAAACACCATTTCCTCCAAGCTCAAGTGCATTCCTTTGAATATAAAATCAGGTGGAGTAGGCATGAGACTTGTGTGGATGAACAAGGACCTTCTGGAAATCCTTGAATGGAAGGGAGGAGTCTTCAGTGTGTGTAAAAAGGCTCTGGTCGCTTGAGAGGATTATAGAAAAGTCATTAGGGTATGTAAGATGCAACAAGGGAGGCTGAGGCTCTCTTGGAATTAAATCTGGCATAGGAAGTGAAGGAGAACAAAAAGGGCATAGCTGGCAGAAGGAAGAATAGGGAAAAAGTGGGCTCAATGTTGAATGAGATGGCAACCCTGACAACAGAGTGGTAGCTACTCTGTTTTGAAGGGCAAATACATCTAATGTCCTGAACTTAAGGCCTTAAGGCCCCAACTGCTTTCACTGTTATTTTCCTTGCAAAACAATCCTGAGAAAATAGATTAACAATACTCAGAATTAAGTGGGATTCATACGTCATGAGTCCCTAAAGACATTGGGAATAAGTACAAATCACTACTCATGACAGGCAATCTTCACTAGTCTTCCTAGCTGAAGTGAATGCTACTTCTGAAGATGTTTAGCCTTTCCAGCATCTCAGTCACAAGTTCAATTAGAAAGCAAGATGACACTGCTCTTTTTTTCTGTAGTGACTTGTTACATAAGATGCTACAGTGTACTAAATTCTATTGAGGATAATCTGTGGTTGTCAAAGAAGTAATCAAAATAGCATTTAGTCATTCCAAAGAGAATTATTTATTGGTTACATTCCTTGGAGTCAGAAGTAAGTTCAGCATGTTATGAAATGGGATGAGAACTTCCTTCTGTTTCAGAAGAGTGCACACTATGACCGCTCATTTTAATTGCTAGAGGTACCATGCCTCAAAAATAAGAATCTTATTTCTCCATAGAAAACAAGGCAGGTTTTCATGAAGCTTCAAAAATTATAATTTCATAACATTAATGTTTTTATCTACATAGTTTAGGCAACTTGATTGTATTACACATAAAACCAACATATAGCAGGCTTGACAATGCTGTACTAAGCAGACAGTCATACATCTTTTTTTAGACAGATTAATGAGAGACTTCATGAAGGAAAGAGCTCATTTAGGAATTATGTCTGAGAATACTGCAAAGTCTTGTCTACATAAGTACATTAAAGGTGATGAAATATTTAAAATTAATGTAATGAATCTATTCTTATCTCTAAAAGAAAAGAAAGGGGGGCAATTAATGCAGTTAGCATTTAATTGAAAACATTTATGTGCTGATAGTTACTGTTTTGTTAAACTTCTTCCAGTTAAATTAATTTACTATGTATTATTGAAAAGCCTCTCACAAGACCCAGTAAGAGAGTTTCTCCTGTAAACCAGGCAAAATAATTAACAGAATGGATGTGCTCTGTGTTTACCCTACCACCAATATAAACCATATTACTATGAGTTCAAGATCTAACAGGTACAAATATTTTTCATCACTTTCTTTTAGAGAAGGTCTCATATCATTCCTTCCTCCAAATTCTTCAAGAATCCAAGACTAATTGCAAAAGACACAACTTCTATTTTTAAGTTACTTCATCTGCTCACAGAATTTGAACTTCCAATGACTAAAAATATACCAAACAACTGAAAGAGCATTTCACTGCACTTTTCGGCATTAGAAAAAATCAGTTTTCCTCTGATGGGCACTATCAGACTGCCTGATAATTATAGGCTTGTTTGTCTATTTTCATTGCATTCTTATACTGGTAAAAAATTGCAGATAAAATGCAGGGCACACTGATTTAAGCAAGAGCTTTTATTCATTAACTCTAGTGAAAGAATGAGATCTTTCTTCTTTAGCTTCAGCAACAGTGATTTTCCTCTAAAGCAGATTTTTTACCTGAACAAATTCAGCCAAAATCAACTATAATTTAATGGAGAAAGACTGGCAAAGATGTGGTTCTTTTCCTCCCATCTGTCCCAGTCTTTTCTTGTGGAGTTGTGCTTCATCTTTTTCAACATATTTATCCCCTATTTTTATTCAATTTCACAAGTGAAGCATGGTAGGCCGAATTTCTCCATCTAAATAGTGCTTTATTTGCTCCTATAAATATGAATTACTATTGAAGTTTTCTGGTAGTATCAGATATGATATGGCAGAAAGTTTTTAATGGTAATGAAAAAAATATTTTTCAATTAAGAGTGAAGCATGATAGATCACTGAAGCATTGAGTGTTAAATGATCTGGGTCATTGAGCTGCCGTGAACAAATAATTTAGAGCAGCCTTCCCTAACTTTCATTATATGAGACAGCCAATTTCGATTTCACATATGGAACATTCATGATAATCACGTCAGCCATTTGAAGTGCCCCTATCTGTGTTTATCACACATACTTTATGACATAGGTTTAAAGTCTCTATGACACCTTTTCTCCCTATCTAAGATTAAAAGTGGGTTTCCCTCTTTCAAAAAGGTCAATGATAAGGCTTAATGAATTAATTTAATGTACTACAAGCAGCTAATGAAATGCTATAGTTAAGAAGCTGGTGCTAAGGAATATGAAATCCGCTGTAGCAAGTAGTTCTAATGAGGGCTGTCATGGTTTTGGTGAGACCCCATTTGTCTGTAATATTCCTGCATCTTCCCGAACACAAGGAGTTACACCTCCTCCAGACGCTGGAATTACTTCAGGCAGGAAGAAGGCAGAGAGGTGGCTGTTTTGCAGCAGCCAGGAGAAGTTTGGGATAACACCACAGCTACCTACAAGCACAGAGTTACAAGGGCTTTCCTGAGGAGTTTGGGGAGACGGTATCACCATTTCCTTCCTCTTGACACTCTTTCTCCCTCTCTGCTTCTCCAGGGGTTGGAGTTGATAGTGGGAGTTGCTACCACAGTTGCTCCCTTCTCCCTGTGACGAACTGTTCCTTTTCATCTTTTTTTCTCTTAGCAGGAGTTGCTGCTGCCTTGAGCGCTTCAACTCCTTCGCTCTCTGTCTCTTTTGCTTTTTTCCCCTTTCCTCCAGTAACAGCGCATTGATACCAGGGATTGGTATTTTCCTTTTGGGAAGTTGGATGGGTGGTGGCTTAGATGCTATTTTTTTCTTTTTGGGTTGCAGCCAAACAGAAGGCAGGACATAGAACGCTGGGGATTTGGGGTTTTTTGTTTGTTTGTTTATTTATTTATTTTTTCCTTTCTTTCCCTTGAATTTCTCAATAAAGTCTTAATACTTGCAGTTCCAGTTCCAGCAAAATCCTTCCAGGATTTGAGGAGAGCAAAAGATTACTTTCTGTATGGTAAAGCAAAACACCAGCCCAGTGCTAAAACATGACAAGACACAGCATACCATTTTCTCATTGGACTTACCACTCCATTTGGATTAGAAAAGTAACAGTTTCAGAAATTAATTTATTTATTTTTATGACTATAAGCAAAAAGTGTTAAAATGTTCTGCAAATTTGGCATGGAATGGCTTACAATTTTTGCTTTTAGCAATTGCATTTCTGTCTGAAAAAAAGGCATTAAAGGTTTTAAAACAATTAGAGAAGAAACTGCTTTAGAGTTTAACATTATCCTCTGACCTACTGTGTATATCTAATGTATTTTAAGATTAGACAGCATGTCCAAACAGGATGTGGAAAGGTTGTATCTGAATGATGCAGCATTTTGAAGTGCTATTAGACGCAGATTGCCTTCCTCATGTTATGCTCCACTTGTCTCCCATGATTGCATAGTTAAACAGTAAAACCTGCATTTTCTACTGCTTTGTTGAAAAGTTGCCATAATTTTTCAGCCAGTTATTACTTTCTAAAAAATTTTCTAGAAAAACACACCATAAAAAAGAGCTTTGTTCTTGCAAGTTTTAAATTTAAGGATGAATAACAAAGGTCCTCCTGCAGTGTTCCTCATTTAGCAAAGCCCTCATCCATGCCCTGTAGAAACAATCTCAAGAAGGTTATGCTCATAAGTCATCAGTGTAATCATGCCTGCTTATTATTTTACAAGTCTTCACAAAACTCAAGAGTATCAAGGATGAACCAAGACACTGAGGATAATGAATTTGATCAGAACTTCAGAACTGGATCTCATACTGGAAAGCCTTTGAAGCACTAGCCAAAGAAGAATCCAGCTCCTTTTTTTTAGTAGCTGAACTGCTTGCTACACTAAGACAGCAGATAAGCTGTTCTTCGATTTTATTATCAAAGAAATGAAATATTTTAGGCTTGGAAAACAAATGCAAAGGTTGCAGCAACTACTTTTTAGATTAGAAATACTTTCTAAATGGAAACTAGTACCTAATTGCCCGTGACAGTAAAAGCTAACCCTTCCTCCCTTTTTCCTACCATATTAGAGAGTTGCAAAAGTAACATGTTAAAAATCCAGCCTTTCTTTATCCAGACTTTCTTTTGACTTTAGAAAAAACCCCAAAGTTTCTGCTAAACCAATTGATTTATATAAAAAGATACTAAAAAGCTAAAAGCATTGTGATATACTAGCACATCATGAAGGCAGTGTTAATAGTTTATGCAGCGGAGATGATTGTTATTTTTACTTTCCAGATCATCACTTTCACAGCAAATTAACAACTATTGCATTATGTAGAACTATGCTCAAAAAAGCCATTTTTTGGTAATTTTTTCTAATGTACTTAATTTAAAAATCTGTAAAATACAGTCACTTAATTTGTTATATTTCAAAGTTATGAATTTCAATATCATATAAAATTAGAAACTATAGAAGTGTAGCAGTATTGTTCTTCCTGGCTGAGGTAGGTCAATTTTGATTTAAACAAGCTTAAATCTTTTGAGATGCAAACAATACTTGATGCTCTTTTTTTGAGAGATGATACAGTCTGTGACAAATTTTTTTTTCAAAAGTGAAGGGGAAAAACAGGGGAGAAAAATGTTTAGCTACAACTCCTGTGATTTTTCCATATTATACAATTCAGCATTTAAACCCACACCAGACATTAGAGGGAAAATATGCCACAGTTTCATGATCCTTTATCTCATGTGGTGGACCAGATATTCTGATGTGACGTTATTTTAAAAGATGCTTGAATGAAAATGAAAGACAAGAAACTGAAAAAGAAGACCTGTTAACCTCTAGACAAAAAAAAACAGCTGATGAGAAAAATGTCACTGTAAAATAGCAACTTCACAGGTCTAGTAAAGTGCTACATCTGCAAGGCAAAGGAATCACTAAGGCTTCAGCATCTAAATAGGAGAGAGCTTCACAGTATGACAACTTGTGCAAATCACATTAGGTAAATGAAACTGAAATACTTCCATAGATTAGAAAAGTTATAGTTTTCAACTTGAACACAGTAGCATGTAATCCAGAGAATTGTTTGTTCAGCTTGGTAAGTAGAAAGAGGAAAAATTACAACAATATGATGACTACTGTTTCAGATAATGTAATTCAGCATGTAATAGTATCTTAGCTGTGCTGAAGACTTTCCTTCCTATAAATGGAGACTGAATTAGTTGCCATGTAACATCTTTCGCTGCCAGAAGCAGTGAACAACTAATATGTGTGCTGTTACCAGATACAGCATGCACAGACCTAAAGTAGATTAAAAGGATCCTTCTGTCAACAGTTCATGATGTGAGAAATGTAATATGTGAAGATCACTCTCTTTTCCAGTCAGGGATCAGTTATCCCACACTTTAAATTATAAATATTCCCAAGTAGAATCCAGCAATGGTTTTGGTAGTGCCTAGAACATTCAGAGCTGATGGTTTGCACATGGTAAGCCACTGTTGTAAAAAATGTACAATTCCAGGCAAGACACTTTTGTTTATGTAAAAGCAAATCAAAACACTGAAACTCATCACCATTCTAGATGGGAGAGAGTTTATACCAGTGAACTGATTAAAGATGAAAAATAGAGTGTTATAACATTCTTGCAAATTGGTTTCAAGATTCCAATGGCTATGTTAGATTTCTTTTTTGTTGTTTTTTTTGGTTTTTTAGTATAAACTTGCAGCAAGCTACTTTCATGTCTTGGTTAAAATTTATGATTTGAACTGTACATGGATTTATGACACATGTGAGATCAATAAAGGAGATGTTACTGACGAAGTGCAAATCTTATGATTTTCAATCAGTTGAATTGGCAGATGTCAACTCAAAGTACCAGTTAAACCCAATTTGTAACAATATCATTGAAAACAAAACTTAGCAAAGAAAATCATTGCTGTGAACAGCTATTCTCCATAGCTCTTGTTAACTGATGGCATACAAACTTCCCTAAGGAAAACCAGGACATTCTTGAAATAATTCTACCTGTGACAAACATCTATAATAGAAACAACTTATTTATTCACTCAGGCATGCAGACTGACAGACTGGATCCCTGAATGATACAGCTATTGCTCTGATGTTCTCTTCTAGAGGCCAGCCAATATGTCATAAACTTAATTGGAACAATTATTACATCATTGTGTCAAAAATCCCATTATTTTATTCTTTTTCTTTTTGATTTAGGTCATATGAATATAACATTCTGGTAATGAAGAAGGAATACCTACTTTGAAAATCATGCTCAGGGGCTTTGACAGTTACAGTACATCCTGTGTATCTACATAACTGCCTTCATCTTATGGAAACAATTCAGAAACAAAGGTGAATCGGGCTTTGATGTGTATTGAAAAGCTCATCACAGAATGAAATTCTAAAGTATAAACAAATTTCTCATCATCTCTGTGCACATATATATATATGGTACGACAAACATGACTAAAGCATTACCGGCTGCTGTAAAGGTGGGAGCAAAATAGAATTTCTCTAAGTAAAATTAGGAATAGTGGTAACCTGAAATAAAGCATTGCACATCTTCTAAACTACATCTAGGGATAGTGACTTCATTTCCCTGGGCAGCATTTTTCAATGCTTGATAACCCTTTTGGTGAAGAAATTTTTCACAAAACCAAATCTAAAACTCCCCTGGTGCAACTTGATGCCATTTCTTGTCATCACTTGTTACTTAGGAGAACAAACCAACACCCACCTCTCTACAACCTCTTTTAAATTGATTGTAAGGATGAATAAGGTCTCCACTCACCCTCCTTTTCTCCAGACAAAGCAAGCCTAGTTCTCTTAGACACTTCTCACAGGATCTGTGCTCCGGCTTTTTGTTGCCCTTCTGTGGACATGCTCCACCACCTCAATCGTCCTTGTAGTGACGAGCCTAAAACTGAACACAGGATTTGAGGTATGGCCTCACTAGTGCTGAAAACATGGGAAAGATAACTTCCCTACTCGGGCTGGTCATGCTATTTTTCATACAAGCCAGGATGCTGTTGGCCTTTTTGGCCATGTAGGAACACTGTGGGCTTATATTCAGTTGGCTGTTGACCAACATCTCCCAGTTTCTTTTCTGACAGGCATTCTTCCCCAAGCCTGTAGCACTTCATTGGGTGGTTCGAACCCAAGTGCAGGACCCGAGACTTGGCCTTGTTGAACCTAATACAATTGCCCTTGGCCCATTGATCAAGCATGCCCAACTTGGTGATGTCTGCAAACTTACTGAGGGTGCACTCAATCCCCTCATCCAGACCACGATAAAGATACAAACCAGACCTGAGCCTTGGGGAAAACTGTATGTGGCTGGTCACCAACTGGATTTAACTTCACCACAACTTTTTGGGCCTTATCTTCCAGCCAGTTTCATAGACATCAGTCTCATACACTTTCAAAAAAGAATCACTACTAAATCCAATTATGATCCTAACAAAAAGAAATGGCATTCCTGCAGAGGTCTGTGTGACAAGTGGAACTACATTTGCCACAGAAGGAATTTAGGTAGCTTTGAACTACTGAGCTAATAGAAGTAATATTCCTGTAAAAGCACAGACTTCAGCCTTGAGTCCAAACCATAACAGTAGAAAAGCTACTATTCTATCCATTTTCACAGGACTCGAGATTACCCTGAAAATTTGTGAAGCTCCTGAAAATACAGGGCCTTCACAGCCTCTGGGCACAGATGAAGTTGAGAAAACTGCAAAGTGAAAAGCAGATGTTACAAATGGATCTACAATCATAGAAACCTTGTCTTCAATATATCAAGGTACACAAAAAGCCCCTCAGTTTAAAGTGTCTATTGTTTGATGCTTGTTTGAACATACTTCAGAGCATTTTATAGTGTCAAAGTTCTTCAGAATTGTCAGTGTACTTCATTGCATAAGCCCACTGAATGTGAACTTGGAGAAAAAAAAGGGATTTTTTTGTGTAAGGAAGCTTAATGGTTTAAAGTTTTAGAAAAAACACTTTTAATGTGAAGTCTTCAGCTTACTGCTTAAGTTTCACAGGGAAAAACATTATAGTAATGAAACGGTTCTTTGATGGATCATGTGATTTGGACTGGTATTGGTTATTGATTTATGATGGAAACCAGAGCTCTCAGTACTAAATATCACAGCCTAGATACCATTAGTCCTTTGGTGAATTTTAATAGGATTGACACAGGCTTAATGAGCTTTGAACTTGAAATTAGAGCAGAAAAAATCAAGCATATGCAATTTTAATCTATGAGTTATTAATGTAATGAAAATTGTAAAATAAGGAACCTAGCTTCTATTTGAAGTCAAAGAGCAAAACTTAGCCATAGCATTCACCAGAAAAGAACAATCTTGAACCTGTAGCAGTTGCTATTATCAACCGCTTCCCTTAAGCTTCTAACAGAAGCAAAATAATGATCTCCTTGTTTTCCTGTCTAGTCACACTGGCCTAGAGTAAAACTACTACGAAACAAATAAGTCTCTGATTTAATGGCTCTTGCATGCTGTACCTGCCAAATTTCTAGAAAAAAACTCAAACAAATAGTGATATTAAGGAAATGCTATTTCCAATTATTGAAGTAAAGTTTAGAGTAGCACCTGCTGTATGAGACATCAAGATGAAACTATATCAGAGCAACAGAAACCTCATTCTAACTTTGTGCATATTTTAACATGGTTATCTATGCCAAAAATTTCTGCAACATGGTCACCCATCCATGACAGAAAATGTGGGCAGGTAACAACCAACCCAAAAAGCAACAGGATAAGCCATGCAATGAAAAAACCCCTGATACTTGATGGAAAAAATTACAAAAATACAGCAAGTTTTTCAATCAAGAATATTCAGACAGCCAGACACACACACAAAAATATGCCTTCTAGAGGAACAAAGAACATGTTGTTCTCCTCAAAAAATCTACGTAGCTTATGTGTAATATTAGAATCTAGATGGAGGTATCTAAAATCCATGAAATTTATTTCATCAGGCATTCAAAATTTTCTTTCTCAGCTAGAAGGTATGTGACACTCTCTCAATAAAAATATGAATAGCTTCAAAGAAAACCACCACTCACAGGAAAACTTAGGCAAAGTTAAGCCATTTTTCTTTTCAAATAGCTGAATTAGTCTCAGACACTCTAAGTATGTGATATTAAGAAGCTTTCAGAATTATAGAGTACAACAATGCAGACAAAATAACATTTTGACATAAACAGCCCTCAGATGTATGCTTTCTCAAAAGGTATTAAAAGAAAGACAAATTGCTTATTTCTGTCTTTAATTGCATGAAGTGTGTGAGGAAAATTAAAGTATATCCAGGCAATTATCTGGAGTATAGATGAAAAGACATTTAAATGTCAGCAATTTCATTAATTTTGTAACTGAACATTGAGATCCAGCAGAGTAGAGGGTAACAAACCATGAAATCCTGCGATGATATGTCAACAGAGTGTTAGGATGATTCTGATTTTATAGAAATAGTTGGCACTGAGGTACATGCAGAAACACAGAAGTATGTATGCACAAGTTGGTAATGTTCTCAAACCATCTCTATCAGCCACACAGTAGAAAACAATTAATGTAACTGCTGACTCTACTGCCTGGACTACACGATTTATAGACAGGACAGAAAAATTAAACTTACTGAGGGTGCATTGCCTAAAGTGCTTTCAGGAAGTCTTTAATCCAAAATCTTCTTTAGGAAATAAAAATGCTAGATTTGTGCAAATATGAAAAGGAGAATATGTTGTGGATTTCAGGACATTAAAGAGAACAGAAAAAAAAATTAGGACATTAAAGAGAACAGAAAAAAAAATTAACAACAGTATAATGGTTAAGCAGAAAAATGTTTCAGCACCGGATTCAGCTGAGGTAGAATTTTTAATTTCATACACAGTGAGAATAATATTGATAACAAACTGGTGCTTTAGTTGTTTCTTGGAAGTGTTTACATTATGCACTTTTCACCCAGTCACACTGCCATGCCAGCAGAGGCTGCATGTGTGCAAGGAACTGGGAGGAGACAGAGCAAAGACAGCCAAGTCAAGCAAGCCAAAGGAGTGTTCCATACCATATGGCAACAGGCCCTGTATAGATACTGAGGAAAGCTGGATGGGGGACATTGTCTCTCAGGGGTTGGGTGAGCATCAGTCAACAAGTGTTGAGCAATTGTATTTTGCGCTGTTTGTTGTGTATATTCTCATCATTATATTTCCTTCCTTTTCTTCATATTAAACTGTCTTTATCTCAATCCATTAAATTTACAAATTTTCTATCTGCGATTAAGACATTACAAACTTGGAATACTATAAATGAAGAACTAAGTAACTGCCATTAAAGATTAGTCAATCAGAAAAGAAATTTGAACAATTAGCCTAAACTTACCATCCTTCCTGGTCCCATTGTTCTCTATGTGTGGGAATCAGTCAGCCTATACAAAATAGTGTCATAGAAACAGTGATCTGACATTTGCTTGTCCATGGTTGTTTTTTTCTTTAGAAAGAAAAGGTATTTTAGTCACAGTTTTCAGAGCACACTGGAGACATGCAACTAGTGGAGACAGAGCAACAGAGGGCAATAAAGATGATTCTGGGTCTGAACCATCTCTCTTAAGAGGCAAGGTTAAGAAAGCTGGGACTATTTAGCTTTGAGAAGAGAAGATTGAGAGGAGAACTGATCCATGTCTATATAAACTGGAAGGGTAGCTGTGGGGAGGAAGGTGCCAGAAGGTCTTCAGTTGTGTTCAGTGACAGGGCAAGGAGCAATGGGCTCAAGCTGGAGCACAGCAAGCTTAATTTAGAAATAAGGAAAATCTTCTTTGCAACGTGAGTCACAAAGGACTAGAACTGGCTGCCAAAAGAGATGGTGGTGTCTCCCTCTCTGGAGATATTTAAAAACCACATGGATGCAGCCCTGTGCAATAAGGTTCAAGGCAGTCGTGCTTTAGTGGGAGAGTTCGACTTGATCTCTTTAGGTTACTTCCAGCTCCAACATTTCTGTGATTCAAATTGCAGGTAGAAGCTATGGTAGAGAACATGTTCAGGCTTTTCAGCATGTCTTGTTAGGGTCCCTGTAGATAATTGGCCAGTACCCTGCAAAGTGCAAATGTTCAAAGAAATGATACATAGTCTTGTGTAGATGGATGGGATCAGTGGGTACCATATTTACCATCAGCATCCCTAGAGCCTCAGAAGATCGAACTATTTGGATCCATATATATGGGTGCATGTGTTAAATTTAGCTACACAGGAAAAAAACAAGCCAAAGCATGGTGGGTAAACACCACTTTGAATATTTATAAAAATGAAAGTGCCCAGTGTGATTACACAGCAACAACATTGTCACGATCAAACAATAAACTTCTACATCTTCCATAAAGAGTATTTTTAATTTGTGGGGACCAAGCATGGCCTGGCATTCTCTCATACATCAAAAGAGGTTACTGTAGTTTAGGTAGATTAATATTGCTAANAATATTTATAAAAATGAAAGTGCCCAGTGTGATTACACAGCAACAACATTGTCACGATCAAACAATAAACTTCTACATCTTCCATAAAGAGTATTTTTAATTTGTGGGGACCAAGCACACCTCGGTACTCCCCTCACACATCAAAGGAGGCCCGTGTAGTTTAAGTAGATTAACGTTGCTAACTGCTAACACATCTATGATTTTAAATTTAAATGGAAACTCCATCATCAGAGATGGATGACTCGCCAATTTGCAAGTAATTGTAATGATAATGTAGAATTTTGGAATAAAGGGCTCTATGTATTAGGAAGTATCCCCTATAGGTACAGGTCAAGCATTAACAACCTTGAATAAATTGTTGGTTAGCAAAACAAACAAATGCAACTTTGCAAGTGCTGAGTGGCCTTTGGTTAGATGTTGATTCAATTCAGCATGCAATGATTCAAAATAGAACAGGCATAGATTTTTGTTATTAGCTCAAGGACATGGATGTGAAGATTTAGAAGGAATGTGTTGTGAATTTATCTGACTATTCTGAATCAATTCATAAAAGTAACTCAAATAAAAAAAAAGTAACTCAAATAAGGAGTTAAAAATTACAAGTAGATAACAGTGGAATTGGTTAGACAACTTTTTTTATGGATGGAGAATTTTTGGTGGGGTTAGGTCTGTAATTAAAACAGATTTAGTGATATTAATAGTAATTTTAATAATTTTGTGTTGTACCTTGTCTTTTACAATGTATACAACATGTGATGCATAAAATAGTTGATCAAGTTTTTTTGATTGAAAAACAAAAAGGGGGATATATGGGGGAGAACATGTCCGGGCTTCAAGAGAACAGGGTTGATCTTGATGAGACCAGGCTCTGTCCTTGATTAAAGGTAGCAAACTGCATCATAGCAAATTAGCATTTAGACAAAGAAGTATGTTATAATTTTGTGTCCAATCATTAAATGCTAGAATGTATGAACAGCCCTCTGATTTGTGTATAAAAGGAGTTCAGTTTGCTTAATAAATTGTCTTTGTGAATGAAGTTGTGGCATCCATGCCCATCCTTTGCCACAGAAGCTAAGGAATTCAGTCTTACAGGAGGCAGCAGCAGTTGTGGTCTTCCTTTCTACAAGAAACTATTCTCTCCCCTGAGCAATGGGGAAACTTAAAGTGATCAAGAGATGTTTTACTGTTCATTGCTAAAACAGAAATGGAAGACTGGCAACAGTTTTTCTGTGGCACAAACTGAAAATTCATGTTGTTTTGACTTCCAAAATTAAGTTTCTTTTCTCTTATAGTAGCACTTATAGAACAGTGCTGGCCACAGGAACATACTCTTTGGGACAGAGGTTTTGGTAAAATCTGACCACAGAAAGGTGTGCTTTGTTTTGTTTGTTTATCAGAGAAAGAGTAATTTCTTATTACTTATTAGTTCCTGTTAGTCAGTTTCTTGATAATTGGAAAACAGTTTCCATGCTTTGTCAGGAAAAATACTATGTGGAAGCCTAATGATGCCACCCCCAAAACATCATTAGGTTACTTGATGGAGGATATGATTTATGTATGTTATAAATGCATTTACTCCAGGGAACCTCTTCAAATCAGCAAGAACAAAAATTTGTTCTCTGGTAAACAGAAATGTAATGACAGGCTATTAGTTTTGGTTGGCTGATGTTTGATTTCCTGCAGTTGTAAAGACAGTCTGCTTGTGTTCTAATAGCATTATGTATTTCTGTGAGGGAAATAATTAATGACTGCACAACTTAGGTCACTACTGTGTTAGCACAGTTGTACACTTAAATATACGTATGTTTTAGAGTGCAAATCAATTTCAACTCATATTTTCAGAAAGAAAGGAGAAAATGTATCTCAAAATCCTGTATATTTGCAGGCTTTATCCCAGGGCAGAAAATAAGTTTTATTTTTCAGTTCTGATTGAAAACTGCAGGTTTACTTGCTCCTTTAGTCACAAAGAAGTGTAGTCATACAAACATTTCATTTCTAACAGAAGGTTAAGATAGAGAAGTACAGTAACTCACAGCTGCTCCTTCTACAAAGCTGAGAGGGTACTTATGGAGTAACATGATAAAGGTCTTAAGTACCAGAAGATAAGACTTTAATGTCTTCCTTTTACTAGGTCATGTAAGCAGAGCTAGAACTAAGGGTTTCATTCACATTACACTATAAACCACCCTTTTCATTTTTTATGATTCTAGAGGTTTCTCCCTTCCCATTTCCAGACCACTATGCATTTGACAGTCTAAGTGATAGAAAGAGTTTCTAGTGCAAAAAGTGGCAGTCAGCAGCTTACAAGCACAGTAATAAAAAAATATCCAAGATGTGTAAAGCTTAACATAAAAGGTGTACATTTTTAAAGCTACCTCAAAGATTCCTCTTACACTCTTTGTCTGCTAACTGTAATTAAAAATTCAGCCTGCTTAAAATCTCAGTGTAACGTGAATTTACAGATAAGAAACATGGAACAATTGTGTATGACACAATGCATCTACAGAATTATTTTGAAAAAACCTTAGAAATAGTGAGGCACTAGGGGGCATGAACATTTTCTTTACAGAACAGCACTGAAGTTGGAGAACAGAATTCAGATATATTTTAATTTGTTCATTTCACTCCTACACAAAACTGATATTAATAGAAGTAATCTTAAGGTGTAATGGAAATTAAACTGTGGAAGGTACCCAAAAGCATTTTGCTAACCTCAAGCTACTTAGGAAATAAGGTGCAGTTATACAGAGTTTTCTTGTGAAGTAATTAAGATGATTTACATTCTGGGTTATTACGTGTACAATCTGTATCCAAGTGCTTCTTATCCCTTGGGTCCAATTATCTCATGATAATCATGCCAGTTTGTGCCATATTTATTTTTATTCAGAATGCAATGATCAAAGGTAAACTTTTTTGATTGTACAGAAATATGTAGACCATCTTTTTATTTCTGGTGGGTCATTATGTGGGATGCATAGTTCTTACTAAATAACCTGTTAGCTGTCTAAAATTCTGACTGGCTCAAACTACTCAAACAAAACCTCGAACTTATTCCTTGCAAAGAAAAAGTCACTCCAAGCGGATCAGAGCGGACAGAAAGGTGACAAGGAACCTGATAATATGAACCTTTATCAAAGATAGGAGTCTCAATCAATATAACACTTTCTTGTTACATGTAAAAGAATAAAGTGCAATCATTACTCTATGGTGAATCCACTGAGAAATTCACTGGACATTTTGAGATCAATGAAACAGAAGAATTATTGTCAACAAAATAATGTTGGACATGACTATTGGCACGTCAAGTTACAACATTTCTGGTGTTATCCTCTGCATTTTAATGGGACTTGCCATGGCCTACAATGGCAAGAGGTAAACTTTAGTAAACTACAGGAAACTATCATTGGAAAACTTCTGCTTTGTTCCACAGTGACAATGTATTATAGAGAATCATTTCCACACTGCAAGCAAGTGAAATAAGTTTACAGACAAGTTTACAGAACCAATTATACAAACTCCCAGATGTCTAAAGAAGTAGTGAAGTGTAAAGAATAATAATATGCAACCTGAATAAACAATATCAACACGAACTCTACAGAAATACACAGGCACCTGAGGGGATATCTGTCTGAAAGCTTCATGAACAATTACAAAAAGCTACTTATGTATGCATTCCCCAACAAACAGCAGGTTATACTATGGTGACTTTTTATTTTAAATTTCAAAGATTTTTTTGTAGTGAGCTACATTGCTGAGTATATTTCAGATGCATTTCCCAAGAGGCTAGATATTTAGGTATCTAGATTTAACAAAAGTGCATATCAGAGATTTGAACCCTGATGTCTCATCTGTAACATACTTTAAAACATATTGAGAAAAAGAACAAAATGATCTTTAGTCAACAAGAAACAATATCATAATGTTGTCAGATTTTAGCCACAGAAACTAACAGCTTTTTTCTCTAGAAGATACTGAGTTTCACATAGTTTCATCTTTCATATGATAATGTACTTAGCAAACTTTAGATATTACAGAGGGGAGAAGGTTTCATGTGTGTATATGTGAACATGCACATATCAGGTGAAAACATATTTCACCAAGTACAACAATATAGCTAATGAGAAAAGTTGCAGTCTAGATAACAAACCTCAAACATCATTCTTCTATCATAGTGTTGGACCAATACAGATTTTGCTGCTTGCCTCCTAGACCTTTAATAGCAGCTCTTACACAGAGAAGCTTCTTTGGCCAAGATCAAAGAAAGAAAAAAAAATACTGACTGTACCTCATCATGTATTTCAGAAGCAGCATGTGCCCAGAATTGCAGCAAATCTTGGAGGAATTAAATACCTGGAGACAGTTCACATAACATCAGCAAAACACAACTGAGATATATTCTTCCAGTAAGATGAGAGATATACAGAAAAATACAGTTACTCTTTTCCTCCTGCATAAAAATCAAAACTATTTTCTCATCTCAAGGTCACTTAGGGACTTGGGCTGAGGTGGTAATGATTGCCTTGACCCCAGACACAGTATGTTCAGGTAATAAGGTAAGTTTTTAACAAAAGGTCAGATTAGGATGCAAGGAAGGATTATATTTTACATTCACACAGCTATATTTGTGTAGTGTTATCCAAATACTGAAACCTTCATTTAATTTTCTTTTATGCTACAGAGCCAGAATCTTCTGATTTTCATAGGTTTCATTAATGACCAGGTAACTGTCCTGGTTGTCAAATTTTTTAATATTACTATATTTCACAATAACAAAATTCTCTTAGCTTTAGTCCAGTCATAATGAAAGGGAATTGCAGATGCAGTTTCTACTCCCATTATAAGACAGGAAACCGATTAGTTTGTAGCAAATAATCGCATATTAGTGCACATATTAGTGCACATCAACAGATGAGAAATTAAAATCGTGTGCAGAAAAAAAAAGGTAGGAATTAAAACTTTATGGAACTTGCAGGGTTTACTAATAATAATATGAAAATCCTGTGGATGAAAGAAACTTTTTGTGTTATATACTGCATTGTATTACACTAGACTGTCTTTTCAGTCACTGTTAAGTATTCAATTTGAGATGAAATTTGCAAGAAAAAAAATATTTTTCCAGGGATGCTCAGTTCCTGATATCTTTTAAGGAAACAGGCTGCATATGGAACAGGAGATCTGGTCATTAGCTAAATTATTGTTTCAGACTTAAGCGTAAACAGAAGTGAAAAAAATTAAAATATTCAGGTTTTCTCAAAACTTCATCCAAATCTCATTAAAACAAATGGAAATGTGCCAAGGTGATGGCATTTCCAATAGCCCATAAGGCCAATAGATAAAAAAACTGCAATGGTATTTCTATGAGAATTTGTACCTCAGAGTATGGAATTCATTGACACTCAAACACATTGTAATTATGATACCTTAATAATTATGACATTAAACTATCACTTAAGTTGAAGCTAACTTGGGCAGATAATATGCGTATTTTATCTGGGCTTGCTCCAGAAGGTTGAATTTTAGCCTCAGCAAAGGCAAGTTACTTCCATTTTTGGGAGAAAGACACATGATTTTTCATAAAAAGTTCACATCTCACTTCCTTTAGAAGGGAAAAGCATGAAGATTTGCATACAGGTGTCCCTCTACCCACTTTTAGAATAGTGAAATCAAGTAGAAGCTTCCTTTTATTTAGAAAAAGCTGTGCTCTTATAGTGAGCAGCTCTAACATACAAAAAGAAGAGGTAAATTAAGAAATTAACATTTAAGTAGTGGAACTGCATGCTTCACTTCCAAAGCAATGAGGTAGCAGTTAATTTTTTTCCCTCCTGCCTCCAAAGATACAGGTACTGTATCACTACAACGAAACAGACTATTCGTGTATATAGAAAAAAACCTAGAAGTCTCTTGGAAGCTGAAAATTAAGAATTGTTGTTATTACTGACTACTTTCATGTGAAAACTGTATGCAAGACACATTAGTTGATTACCTTTCATCACAAATTGTGAGAGATTTGGGACAAAATATGCCGTTATAGCTTAAACATCTGTTATTTTGGGTAATGCTAAAGTTTCTTCATTATTTGATATGAGGTCACCCTCAGCCTCCTCTTCTCTAAACTAAAGACACACAGCTCCTTCAGTCTTTCCTCGTAAGGGAGGTGCTCTACTTCATTCTTCATCTTCGTTGTCTATGCTGGACACCCTCCAGCAGCTCCATGTCATGGTACTGAGGGGCCCAGAACTGGACACAATACTCCAGTTGCCGTCTCACCAGTGCAGAGTAGAGGGAGAGAAGAACCTCCCTTGATCTAAAATCCCCCTGTCTGATCCCCCCAGGATGCTGTTGGCTCTCTTGGGCACAAGAGCACATTGCTGGCTCATAGTCATCCAGCTGTCCACTGGACCCCCAGGTGCTTTCTCCTACACTACTGTCCAACAGGTCAGTGCTCAACCTATGCTGGTGCCTGGGGTTGTTCTTGCCCAGATGCAAGAGTCTACACTTACCCTTGTACAGCCACTGTGAATTCTCTTATCAAGAGTTTCTAGCATCACCTCAGTTACAAGGTGAATCTAATTTATACTGAAAACATACTGAAAATTTACTTTTTTCAATGATAGAAATACTATGTTGCTATTGGAAACTATTTCAAAAGCCTGGAAATGATCACTGTAAGCTTTTATGGCATAGGATCTAATAAACGTCATTTTTCCTCCCTCCTTCTCAAACTTATTAACAATGAGAAACTGGCTTTCAGTTAGCTTTGGAGAAAATTCCTTCTAGAGAAAGAATTAAGAAATTTTTAAAGAAAGGTGTGAAATATTTTGAGATCCATTTACATCTGAATGATGTGCTTATTCCCCTTTCCTTTGTATATAGTGAGTTACACTATACAGAATCTATGATAATGTTTTTTCATTTTAGAACTCAGAAAAATAGAACTGAGCAGCATTAAAATTGTCTTTTTATTAAAAAAATGAATCTACAGCACAATACTGGTGTTGCAGTTTGAAAATTATCAGACTTTCAACTGTTAATTCTGGTGCTTTTTTGCTGAAAAAGTATTTTATTTTGAAGCTGGGGATAGCTTTCGCAGCAGACCCCCTGCAGCAGTGTCCTGACCCCACAGGTGATTGATTGGGGACCCTATCCCTTTTCCTTCTGGAAGTGTGGTGCAATTGTGTGTGTGTGTGTACATGTGATGGCTTTTGTGGTTATGAGTGTTAGCGTACACTCTCTTGTTCCAGAGCTCTCATGTAAGGCCAAAAACCAGTGTGTTATCTGTCTCCCATTTCTCTCAGAGTGTGTGAAAAGGCGCTGTGATACAGTTTCTGTTTTACCTTTTTGATTCTTTTAGTTATATGGGGATTTTTGCTTTTCTTATTGGTGATAGGTTCAATAAATTCTTTTCTTTTTATCAAAGTTACTTCACTGCCTGTTGAATTCTCGGTGAGAGCTGGTTGTTGTGCTTGAATTGCAAGCACTAACTCAAACTGATTTGGATCCTTGGTCTAAACCATTACAACTGGAAAAAAAATAAACATTTTCTATAAGAAACATTTTTATATATTTATTTAATGAAAGACAGTCATGATCACTCCCTTGATAAGAGGAAGAAAGGTTAACAACCAGCTGTTCATCTTCTCTGATGTTATCTCAGTAGTTTCACCCTGCTTTGAAATTATTTCTCCATGGCTACCTTGAAAAGCTATGATGACTGAGAGAACTAAAAAATAAATTATAAGAAATATTGAATCTTGTTAAAAACAAATAGCTGTTCCCTGAAGCGTAAAAGATTTCAGTTTTACTTTGAATATTTTTGTTAAAATATAAAAATACTGGATAAAAGAGAATGTAATGGAAGGGGAAGCAACAAAGTGAAAGTATTATTCCTGTTACTTTTCCAGATTTCATCAAAAGCAATTTTCAACAGTTCAATCTTCTGCTGTTGTGACTTCTTATATGAAAAGTTAAGTCACAAGGAAGATGGTATTAATGCATTCCAAAGCCAACTTGATACTTTTCACAAAGAATCCCTATCACAGTTTTTTCCACAGGTACTGGGAAAGTACCAGTAAGGAGATTCAGTACTAGAGAAAAGTAAACGAACACACTGAGGATTTTGAACTGTGTGCTTCAGACTGGATCATCCTCTCGTACACTGCCAAACCAGTACATAAACTGTTTAGCCCAGAGGCTTTCTGAGACATGAAGAGCTGAAAAATACATCACAGTATGAACACGATGCATTTGAAATCAAAAAAGCACATCAATGTCAACGAGTAGGAAAGGCTAAAGAGTTAGAACCAACATCAGCCTACTGCATAGTTCCTTCAATAGATCGAGCATGTGTTTGTTTTTTTCTTTTCTACCTTTTACCTACCAGAATAAACTACTCTTTAGGGAACACTTCTCCCAAGTAGCAAGGTTCCCCTGGACTTGAGAAACATAAAAAGAAACATCAGCAAAACCATCATTTTAGTCAGCACTGTTACAAGGTTGTTTAGAATTGAAAGAAAGAAACAAGCTGCCTTATTCTCCTTCCTGAAAACTCCACTAACAAGTCTTGGGAAACATCTTAAGACTATGAAAAGCTGCAACTTTATATAGTAACACCTTTAGAAAAATAGAACTTCACGGACAAGCACAAACACTTGTATAAAAGTATAAAACTATGATAGCTTTCTTTATCATGTGAAAAAAATGATAGATTAAATCAAGCTGCCTATATGGAGAAGGAGGAAAATTACTTAAACAATTTTCTTTACAAGATGTTGGATAGTTACTTAATTCCAGAAATAAATTGTCTTATAAAAATAAATATTTAAAATTAAGCTATTGTTTATAATTAGAATAATGTCTTTTTTAAATTTAAGATGATATGCACAAATTAAAACTGAGTAAGTGTATATTCTCTGAGAACAGGTACAAGATTTCATTTCATAGCAATTAATTTGATTTAGCTCTACAATTTGGCCTGTAGCTTTCACTGGACTACAAAGTGAATTTGTCTAAACATGATCTGTGTGCTTTACCTGTTTTCTATTCTGAATTTTAAAGGAGAAAACCAAGTGGGTTTCATTTCATTTTTTCCTTGCATCAGAACGTAATTTCAAAGTGAAGCACAAAGCTTTTTGCAGTCAGTATGCTTTTTTAACTTTCAAAGCCAATGTTTTTCAACTGGCTATTTTAATTATTCATGACTGCTTATAATTTTAACATAGTAAAAATTAAATATACACCTGACAAACATTCTAATCAGTATATATCATTCTTCTTGTTCAGAAAAGGATTAAATGACACAAAATCTAGAACTAGCTCCAACACTGACTTGCAGGCTACTCTACAGGGACAGCTGTACTTACCTGGGCTTTCTGGATTACTCCAACTCCACCTCAGTGTGGTGTCTCACTACTTAAACCACTCTTATTGAACTCATTCTGCTACTCAGATCAGGGTGGTACCTCCTTCAAAAGCCACTTTAAGCTGTACACTTTAAGACAGACAACATTTTTTGGACTTAGGTGATAATATTCACCTAAGTAGTAACATAGAGTATACTATGTTTTGTATGAGCATGTTTATCAGCATTTTTCCAATCAATGCTATTTATTACAAAAAGAAAACATTGTACCAGAATGAAGCTCGTTAGTGATTTGAGAAGGTAGTCACAGCCTTTTCTAAGTACAGTAGAGAAACATTTCTTATGGGTACCATGTTGTAGGTCTTGTCCAGCCATGAAGATTCTATGATTCTATGAAATTGCTTCTTTATACCAGAGTGCAATCACCACTGTGCTGCTACTGTTGAGTGCAACATACACTCAGTATATGCTGTTCTAGATACTGAAGTCAGTGTTTCTTTCAGTTGCTGGTTGCCTAAAAGCTCTGATTTCAGAATTCAGCCATTAACTAGAGCATTGAGCCTACTACTGCTGTGTATCAGGGTTTGGGATTTCCTCTTACTAAAGAAAATAAATTTACACAACATCAAATATTAAAGTTTAATATCAATTTCCTCATTGTTACAAATTTTCAATTACAACAGAGGCTAAAAAATATGACATAAAATATGTTATATTGGCTGGACAGATTTAGGTGTATTCATATTGAAAGGGTAAATATCCATTATATATATGTGCGTGTGGGCGTGTGTGTGTGTGTAAAGGTAAGTAACATTTTAGCTCAAATAGAAATTTAAAGAATTTAGTCATACTACATCAGAACCCTCATTTCAATAAACTATAGGACAGATAACATCTTCTAAGTTCTTTTTTGTTTCTTTTTTTCTGGAGATGGCTATGCTTACTTGAATCTTTCATCTCTAGCAAACACTTAAGAACTTTATCTTATGGCAATATCCAAACCATGTACACACTCACAAATATTCACTGGCTGCCCCCCAACATGAATCTTCCAGATTTTTCTTCTGAACTTACAGATTTTGAGATAAGGTTGCCTCAAAGCTATAAAAGAAATAAAATCGAGCAGCTTAAATTATCTTCTTAAATTCCAAAAAGTGAAGAGAGTTTAAAAAAAAAGTCAGAACTTGTCCATAGCAAGACAGCACATGAGAAGCCAGGCTATGAATTAATAATACTCTGACTAATTTCAGTCACGTAGACAGCTGCAGCACAAAAAAAAAATGCAGTCCTGGTAAAACTAAAAATATTTGCTAGGGAGCAATGAAGAGCATGCAGTGAATATTAAATCCACAGTTAGCTCTACATAGTTTCTGCACAGAGAAGTCTTCACTTTATCTGAAGCTCCAAAGTAAATCTAATTACTCAAAATCTCTCTCTGAATTCATGCATCAGGATAGAAACTTTACAAGGATGTTAGTTTTCAATCTGAAGCATATTCTAGCAAGAATACGCCTGTCAGCCTGACCTTGGTGCCAGGAAAGATCATGGAGAGCAGCATCATCTTGAGTGAGCTCTCACAGCAAGTACAGGGCAACCAAGGAATAGGGCCAATCAGCATGGGTTTAAGAGGGAAGTCTTACTTGACCAACCTGATTTCTTTCCATGACCAGGTAACCCAACTTGTGGATGGGGGGAAAGCTGTAGACATTTTCTACCTGGACTTTGGTAAGGCCTTTGACACCATCTCCTACAGCATTTCTCCCAGAGAAGCTGGAGAATCATGGCATAGACAAATGTGCTCTTTACTGGGTAAAAAAATGTCTTGAAGGCCACNTCTTGAGTGAGCTCTCACAGCAAGTACAGGGCAACCAAGGAATAGGGCCAATCAGCATGGGTTTAAGAGGGAAGTCTTACTTGACCAACCTGATTTCTTTCCATGACCAGGTAACCCAACTTGTGGATGGGGGGAAAGCTGTAGACATTTTCTACCTGGACTTTGGTAAGGCCTTTGACACCATCTCCTACAGCATTTCTCCCAGAGAAGCTGGAGAATCATGGCATAGACAAATGTGCTCTTTACTGGGTAAAAAAATGTCTTGAAGGCCACTCCTAGAGAGTTGTGATTAATGGGGCAAAATCTAGCTTGTGGCTGGTCACCAGCGGTGTCCCCTTAGGGATCAGTTTTGGGGTCAGTCTTGTTTAATAACTTTATTGATGACCTGGACATGAGGATTGAGAGAATCCCTCAGTCAATTTGCAGACAACACCTAATTGTGTGGGAGTGTTGATCTGCTCAAGGGTAGGAAGACTCTACAGAGGGACTTGGACAGGTTGGATGGATAGGCCATGGCCAATTGTATGATGTAGAATAAGACCAACTGCTCAGTCCTGCATTTTGATCACCACAACCCCAGGCAACTNGCTGGTCACCAGCGGTGTCCCCTTAGGGATCAGTTTTGGGGTCAGTCTTGTTTAATAACTTTATTGACCTGGACATGAGGATTGAGAGAATCCCTCAGTCAATTTGCAGACAACACCTAATTGTGTGGGAGTGTTGATCTGCTCAAGGGTAGGAAGACTCTACAGAGGGACTTGGACAGGTTGGATGGATAGGCCATGGCCAATTGTATGATGTAGAATAAGACCAACTGCTCAGTCCTGCATTTTGATCACCACAACCCCAGGCAACTCTATAGGCTTGGGGATAAGTGGCTCAAAAACTGCTCAGCAGAGAAGGACCTGAGGGTGGAGGTGGACAGCCAGCTTAATATGAACCAGTAGTGTCCTCAGGTGGCCAGCAGGAGAAGTTATTATGCCCTAGTACTTGGCATTAGTGAGGTCTCATCTGAAGTACCATGTCCAGTTCTGGGCCCCCTCAATACAAGGACATTATGGTTCTGGAACATGTCCAGAGGAGACCTACCAAACTCACAAGGGGTCTAGATAATAAGTTTTATGAGGAGAGGCTTTGGGAACTGGGCATGTTTAGTCTGAAGAAAAGGGGTCTAAGGGGAGACGTCATTGCCCTCTACAACTACTTCAAAGCAGGTTGTAAAGAGGTGGGTGTTGGCCTCTTCTCACAAGTTAATAATGACATGGCTAGAGGAAATGTTCTAAATTTGCATCAGGGGAAGTTTAGATTAGGTATGAAGAAATTCTTTACACAAAGAGTAGTCAGGCACCGGAACAGGATGCCCAGGGAGGTCACCATCCCTGGAGGTAATTAAGAAATGTGTAGATATGGTGCTTCAGGACCTGCTCTAGTGGCAGAGATTGTAGAGGGTTTATTTTGTGTTTTATGTTGTTGAGTGTGCTTGATGCTTGTGTCTGATCAGGATTTGGTTTTGTTGTTGTGTTTATGCTTGGACTTGGTGATCTGGGAGGTCCTTTCCAATTAGGAATATTCTGAGATTCTGTGAATATGTTATGCTTTGAAAAACAAGCAGAAGTGGATTCAAAATTAAGATGATCTTTCTACTGCAACTAAACCTGTCCATACATAATACTTTTCTTTTAATTGCATAAATGACCAAATCTTTGTATTTTAAATTCATGTCTTTGTACAAGCTCAGATAATTAAACACCTATAGACAAATTTTACTGACTTTAATTGTACCTGTGCCAGTTTCATACGGGGAAAGAATCTACCTTAACAGCTCTTCATTCTTTGTACCATTTCTCATCTATATTGAGACATTTCTATTACTTTTGGTTTAGTAAATATTTTGTACTTGGAGATGGGATTTCTGTATGTTAAATACGTGTACCATGAATGATTCAATTGGAACAATCCAGATGATTAGATGAAGTGTGAAAGGTTTTTAATTAAAATGTTGTGTCAGGATTTTAGAAGAACAGATTGCTTTCTACCAGGAAAGAGCTGTCCATGCCTCTTAAATTACAGATAATTCAATTAATAAAATGACACAAAGATAAAGGAAGCATCAAAATCTAACTGTAATCTTCCTCCTATGGTGTAAAAAATTACAACATATACTGGGACCTGAGGTTGTTCTTGCCCAGATGCAAAACTCTACACTTACCCTTGCTGTAGCCATGTTGACTGTCCCTAATAGCCCTCTTGTCCTTGTCTTACATCCCATGTACGGCCATGGCCTTGAGGCACAGTCATAAGTAGTACACAGTGTGATGAGGCAGTGATGTTTTCAGCCAGAGATAACACATCCATTGTCTAAAGGTAAAATTACCTCAGGGGGTGAAGGCCTCCCCAGGAAATCTGTTGACACAGGAATGTCTCTGGAATGGCTTTGAGCCTGAAATGTTGATAAGCCAATGGCCCACCAGAAAGCACTTGTGCCTCTTCTACACCTATCGTTCTGACTACAGACTCATGTTTCCCTCTCACACACACACACATGAATAAAAATACAAAAATCAGTCAGTTACAGACTGAAGCAAGAAAGCCAGCAAGCAAGCAAGGGGATACGTAAAGGGTATACCCCGGAACCTGACCCCAAAGACTGAAAGGGAGAATTGACAGACTTCTCCCTGTCCTCTCTGATCTACCTCCATGGGTAAGGACTCTGCTTTCTTTCCTGTAACCCTACCACTTTTACGTTCATTTGCTTCTTTATATCCTTTAAGATCTCTGTATCTATATTGATTTTACACCCTGGGTCTATTTTGAATCCCCTACAGACACACTGTTTCTGCAAACTAATCCTATCCCTGACAATCTAAAGAATCCATGATGTTGCTTGTGAACAATAAATAATAGTATTTTATAATCCTGTTTGGATTTTTATCCTTATTGTCAATTGAGATTTGTATTAAGGTCAAAACTCAGTCACACCTAGCCCTTCCATCTGTGAGGACTCTGCTAGAATGCAAGGGGGATTTAGCCTTAAGGAAATTTACCCAATTCCCCCACACACACACCACTTCACAGCAACAAGACAGCATCCAGGATGAATTGTTCCACCTTTCCCGGTATGGAGGTGAGGCTGACTGGTCAGTCTACAGTTACCTGGGTCTTCCTCCTTACCCTTCTTGAAGATTGGGGTGACATTTGCTAACCTCCAGTCTCTAGGCACCTCTTCTGATCCCCTTCACTTAGAAAAGGTGACAGAGAGTGGCTTAGCAGTGACTTCCACCATCTCCCTTAGCATGGGTGAGTGCATCCCATCAGGGCCAATGGATCTATATACATTCAGTTTGCTCAGCTTATCCCTAACCCAGTCCTCATCAAACAAGGCAGGCTCCTCTCTTGCTTTGACTTCTTCTGGAGCCTCAGCAGTCTAGAGTTTGATATCAAGACAGCTCCCAAACATCAGATAGATAATTCCAGAAGATCAAAGAGGAAAGGGACAGCTGGCCAAATTCTGAGGCAACAGAAAAGTAAGACACAGCCCCAGAACTCAAGAAGACTGACATCCATTCAGTTAGAAACTATGCTGCTCATCAGAGTCAGTACCAACAAGGAAAACCAGTATTTAGTAGTCATACAAGTGGTAGTTACCATCTTCAAAATGAGGGAGGCNTGCTGAAAACTGCATTGCATGGAGTCTAGGCAGCTCAGCCTAATAAGAGATGTTCTTGCCCATGGCAGGGGGATTGGAACTAGGTGATCTTTAAAGTTCCTTTCAACCTGAACAATTCTATGAATCTATGAAACCCTGGATCACCGTGGATAAGAGCAGAACAATGAATGCTCTTTGGAAAATGCTGAAAATCTGCCAGCTGTGATGCAAAATGTAATATATAATCAATCAGGTTATAAAGCAATTTAGAAATTCAAGAAGTGATGTAATTCTCGTTATCATTCATGTATCACAGACAAGTAATAAAAGTATCATGAGGCATGACTTTTTAATTAGCGTAATTTTCTTCTTGATGCTACCATTATGGTTTTCTTATGTTGACAAATGACTGCTGCCCATTCCTACACCTGCTACCCACTCTCTTAGACAAACTATTTTATGCTTCTGTTCTACTTAAAAAAAACCCAGCACTAACAGCCAAACAAATATTTTAATTTTATTTCTGTGTAATTATTTTCTGTATTCATTCATGCTATGATTATAAGTGACTACACAGTTTATACAGTTTGCTAGGGTTGGAGAAAGCTTTCATGTTATAAAATACCAGCAAAATTATTTCAATTACTGAACTACTCTTATTGTAATGGTATTATGGTGCAAGTTCTAAAAAACATTGTATGGATATTGTTCCTTCGTTAAATGACAAATATTTCTACGCAGTTTAAATAGATATATTTTTTCACAAATATCAATGTTTCAAATTATTTTTCATCTTCCTAACATGAGATACCGAGATGGAAACACATCATGATTTTCCAAAGGGCTTAAAATAAAGGAAAAACATTCTTTTTACTTTTTTTTTCTCCCTAACATGAATTCAGGCAGGCTGGTAGAACTGGCTGATTAGTAGACAAAATCAGTATCTCACCATCACTGGCAAAAGCAGTACTGACATTCTAGAAGACAAGTAATGTAGAACAGAAACCACTCAGCTAAAAATAATTTACGTACACTTCAGGATTTTGCGAAGTCTAAAGACAGTAACATTTTATCTTCAGTGTGATAAGGACATATCCCTTTCTTAGAGTCTAAGAATTGCACACATTGTGTCTAGGTTTTATCATTGATGTATTCAAAGCTGACTTACAGCTACAATGTCTTGAATCTAATAGATGATTCTCAGACATATTTGTTTTCAAGCAATGATAAAATTGGCTTGCCTGAGAGCAGGTCTCATTTTCTTAGAAATGCAGGCATCTTTTGTCTTAAAAAAAATAAACATTGAGGTTTTAGCTGCCTTCTATCCAAAAGGAACTTGTTACTCTGATAACTTTATCATCCATCCCTCTTAAAACTATTTTTAAAATTAAATTAAACAATAAATTGTAAACACAAAGAAACAAAAAACCTGTGTGCAAAATCTGCCTAGTCCAGTACACAAAGCTATTGACAGATGTTCCTTCAGGGAAACAGAAAACTGAAAGCATGGAGGATTTTTGGCTTGTTGTGGTTTGAAAATTATCAAATTTTCAAGTGTTAATTGAGGTGCTTTTATGACAAAAAAGCATTTTATTTTGAAGCTGGAGGTAGCTTTCCTAGCAGACCTCATGCGTCAGGTCTTGACACTACAACCAATTGGTGGACAGTCTATAAAAGGCAAGGTACTTCCTGCTTCTTGCTCTTTGTGGTCTTCATCTTCTTCTTCCCTTCCTTTCAGCCAGCTCGTCCTCCGGTAGGTCTTGAGAGACAGACAACTCCTCTCAAAAAGAGCTCCTCCCACCACCCACCAGGGAAGGGAGGAGTCAGCAACAGCTCCCAGCCTTTCTCCCATGAAATGTGGAACACAAAAGAGCCTAAGCATGGCTGTGCTCTGCTGTGGGGGCAGCCATGGCCCTCTTATGGATGGGAGCTCAAAAGCAAAGAGATCGGACCTTTTTTGACTGTGGCCAGTGCCAGCTCGCCCCAGCTCTTGGCAGCAGGCTGAAGAGAGAGGAGCTGCTCTCCACATCTGAAGACCCCTTCGGTGGAGGCAAAACTGCAGCCCTCCCTTCTTTCTCTGAGGGCTTAACTGTAGAAGGCCAGTACCAGCTCATTCCAGCTCCTGGCAGCGGGTCAAGGAGAGGGTAACTCATCCACAGCCACTGCTACAGCTTGATCACCTTGAAGATGTCAGACAGAGGTGAGCTCTTAACCCTCTACCTCTCTTGGTGCCTAATGACAGGGGAGAAGAAAGAGACTTTGCGTAAGGCCTGTATAGTAGCCCTTGCGGGAGGCATAAAGATACCCATTTGCAAGAACAGGAGTGGCCCCATGACCGGCACCATGTTGGCTGTCTCCACCGGGCAGACAAAGATCCTGTATGCTCTGCCACCGAGACTGAGAGAAGCTTCTAATAAGAGAGAGAAAGAGATATCACAAGTACTGATCTCCTAAGCCATTGGCAAACAGAGTCTGGGATTCTGTTGTATCCTCTACATTTGACTCTGCTTTAGCCTCAAAGAAGACCCCCCTGAGTTGACAGGAGCTAGAAGTACGCCTGAGACATCAGGGAGGGCTGATGTCTGCATGAGGACTGGAAAAGAAACTTCTCCACAAGCATCAAATGTATGTTTTGTGCTGTATTCCTGCCAACAATCCCCACCTCTTTCCTTTTCTGGAAGGTGGGATGCGAGTGTGTCTGTGTGATGGCTTTGTGATCATGAGTGTTGATGTACACTCTCTTGCCCCAGATCTCTCATCTAAGGCCAAAACCTGATGTGTTAGCCATCTCCCATTTCTCTCAGAGGGCGTGTAAAGGCATTGTGATACAGTTTCGCTTTTACCATTTGCATTCTTTTACTTATTTGGGATTTTTTTTCTTTTCTTATTGGTGCTGGGTCAATACATTTTTGTCTTTTTAGCAAAGTTGCTTAGTTGTCTCTTGAACTCTTGGTGAGAGCTAGTTGTGCACCAACCCAAACCAATTTAGACCCTCTCCTTAAACTGTTACATCCTGTAATCTCAAAAGTACCTGAACGGTACAGGCACCAGCATCCCACACACTAAAACATGAAAGAATTTGAAAACATGGCTGCTTCAAAATGTTCCCCATGTAAACACAATTTGAGGGGAAATTCAGAAACTGAAGAACTACAAACAACAACCAATAAAATGTCACATTTAAAATATGCAAAAATTATGTAATTATGTGGACACTATTTCAAAACAAACACAACAGGGTATTCGTTGCAAAATTACATCCTTTTTGTTTTAAATCACAAGCATCTGGATTCTGACACAAATCCTCTATTCCAGTCACACACTTCAGAAGTAGTGTTATTTTCTTGAGTGTTTCCATGAAGCTCTACTTTTTTATTGCAGATGATGATGTTCTGCATTTCACACAATAACACTGGTAGGTTATTTTAATCTGCTTCTACATACTAGGGTCATAAAATGGTTCCATTTTTCTCTTTTTTAATTATATTTTTTCTGTTTTTAAATTGCTAATATAAATTCCATTATGCTAAGTTTTTGAAGTCATGACTGCTAGCTGTCAGCACTGTTTTACTCCAGTTTTATTTCTACTTATCCACTAATTACTTTTCAGTGGTGGCAACAACGAGTGTGCTTTCTCCTTGGTATCAATACAGCATTTATCATGCCAGTTACAGTAACTGCATGTGTCACTAAGACCAGGAACAATTATTGGAGGCCAATAAACCAAAAGAAATAAACAAACATCTAATGGTTCAAATAATTTTTTTACAAGACGAAGGAAATGAAACAAACAAGAGGTTTGCAATTTTTTTCTCCCCTAAAAATATCACTATAGTTGTAAAATTATCACATACCAAGCAAAGTGGAAGAAAGGGTATTTTAACAGCAATTAATTTCCATAACCATTTATGTGATAAACTAATCGGAACACTGTAGCTGCAAGACCCACTGTATTTGTTTTATCTGAGATGAGGTTGATTCTCCCCATGACACCTGTCACATGGCTGTGCTGTTTAGTGGCTGATAACACATCAGTCTTTTGGTTGCTGCTGAGCAGTGCTCACACTGTACTAAAGCTATGCTTTTATTCTTTCCATACATTTCCCCCAACAGTAGGCTAACAATTGTTTTCTAAATGAGTACTTTCAAAGATATTTTTTAAAAATTCAAGTTAGTTTATGTTAGAGATCAGCAAAATTGAAGAACCTTGTGCAGAAGCTTTAATTGAAAGCACATTTTTCAATTATTTGCTTTAATGACAATAAATTGGTCACGGCAACATGAAACTCATCACAAGCTAATTTTTACATTACTACACACTCTGCTGCAACTAGACTGATATAGTCACTTTGGCTAAGAATTTGTACATTATACTGTACTGTTTTAGGATTACCAGTGTAATTCTATCAAATTCAATATGTAATCCTGATTACTGTTTTTTAAGGCTCACACCAGCTCTAAAGTAATCAGCGGAAGTCAAAATAAAAATACTCTTCTCTGTATTTTAAGTCACACATATGTACCAAATATAAATTTCTATATTATCAAGTTTTCTGTCTCCACAAATTGAGTACAATTTGGTGAAAAATAATAAAAGAGACATCAAAATGAGGCAAATATATTTCTCACTATAGCAGGAAAGCAAATGTAGAAACATTTATCTATCTCAAGGATAAATCATCCAAACAGTAAAATCAGATGCAGTTATTACTGTTTACTGCCTTTACAGTAATTGGATAAATGAAAAACCTTATACTGATACTCTGCTAAATGAAAAAATGGGATTTCAGCACTTAAAAAAGGATGACTAAAAGGAATCTAAACTCTCTTCAGATATTGCCTTAAATATCTTCTGATACGTCCATGTGTTCTAATTCCATGTATTCTTGGCAACTTATAAATCGTGATATAATAAACTAACCCAGCGGTTAAGAACAGTCTGGTTCTATCAAATTGTCACATTAAATTGCTTTAGAATTATTAATTAATCAAAAATGTGGGATTAGGCTGGACACGAGGAGGTTCTTTAACATGAGGCTGCCTGATCACTGGAACAGGTTTCCTAAAGAAGTGGTGGAGGCCCCAGCCTTGGATTCAGGGTCAGGCTTGATGGAGCTTTGAGCAATCTGTTCTAGTTAGAGATGTCCCTACTTGGTGTGGAGTGGTTTGGACTGACTGACTTTTATAGGCCTTTTCCAAACCAATATATTCTATGATTCTACCTTGGTTTAGTTCCTGCATACACCCAAGCACAAAAAACTCAAGAGACGATCTCAAACTCTAGTGTATTCTGAAAAAGTGTCACTATCCAGATGCCCCAGTGAGGGAGTTCAAGACAGCTGAGGAGCTACAGAGTCCAGTGGAAGGCTGTTCAAGAAAGCTGAGGAACTAGAGTCCAGTGGAAGGCTATGAATATTATGACTGTGGGACTGGAGCATCTGTTATGAGTAAAGCCTTTGAGACCTGGTTCTGTTTAGCCTGGAGAAGGCTGAGACGGGATCATATCAATGTTTATAAAAATCTAAAATATGGATGTCAGAATGTGGCAGCAGACTCTTTTCAGTGGTGCCCAGTGGTAGGTCAAAGGGCAACGGGCACAAACTGGAACACAGGGAATTCTTGGATGTGTTTCTGTGCAACTTGCTCTAGGTGAACCTTCTCTAGCATGGGGATTAGAATAAAAGATCTCCAGAGGTCCCTTAAGAAACTACACCACTCTGTCTTCTGTAGTCTATCTGTAAGAAGATTCGACAGTAGGCAAGTAAGAAGATTTATTATTATTTTGGTTTAGCAGGATGACCACTCATTTGTGAATGAAGACACTGTGGTTTAGTTCCTATGCCACTAATTTTTAAAATGTATTGGACATTAAACAATCAAAAATAAAACACACAATCAGGTGAGGTAGGGAAAGAGTCTTGCAAATTTCTTTCAGGGAGATGGTTTTCAACATTAGGTTCTAAATTTAAATGTGTTTTGACAATTCTGTAACTCAATTGAAGGAACATAGCCATCAGCAGAATACAGTTTGTTATTTATCTTTATACAATACAAAGAGAACACTGCATAGTCAGCAGTTATAGACACAAAGCCACTGCCCAGAAGCAGTGGCCAACAGAAAACCCAGGGTCAGGGAGAATGTCCACAGCACTAGAAAGATCTGTCCAAATCTATCACGAAGAATATCCAAGAGAGTTACAATCCAATTCATAATCCTAGTCTGGTCCCCTCTATCTGCAGCAGACTACCTGCAGACAGAGAAGGAGAGAGAGAGAGTCAAGCAGACAAACATGTACTTTCTCCCCAACTCTCTGCAAGTGACCTTGCTTTTATACTGTTCTGCTGCATCAATAACATCCACACATAACCCAGACACAGGTCACCATCCAACCCAGTGCTCCCATGCCAAGGTCAGCCAAATCCTGGGAGAGAAGCCCAGAGCAATTCTTCTCTCTACACCTCCCATGAGAACCTGGCCATCTGCAGTCTTCCATCAGAAAAAAGGAACCATCCATGTGTCAAACTTAGTTCTCAGCACTTCAACATGAGTACAGATTTCCTTTCTCTCATGTGAAAGAAATTTCCTTTATTTTCCTCTTTAAAGGTGTACAGCTATAAGAGAAGAACTGCACCTCAACTGATCTCTCATACCTCACAGAGAAGTTCCAAAAATATTGCTTAAAAGAGTAACTCTTCTATAGTACCTTCAAAGAAAAATTTTCTTTTTAGCTGCCTACTTCATGAAGCAGTTCAAGACTCTGAAAGTATGGCTGGAAATAGATGCCATTCTGCTGAGACACAATTTAGAGTACATTTCAGTCTCTACAATTTTTATCCTTGATAGTTTTCAGAGTGAATTGTGTTTTTTATTGTTTTTTTTTAAATTTCACTGTAAGGGGACAAACATTAAGGGCACTGCTTAAAAAGCAAATACTTAACACCAAAACTAAAGCAATGCTTTTAGGGAAGAATTCCACTTCTAGGAAAGCAATAGAAAATTTTAGAATTAGGCCTCTTGTCCTGAAAAACCATAATTTCAGGCAATCCAAAACATGCTCAGAGGTATAGATTGTATATATCTCATTTTTATGCCTACCTTCTAAGCATTTAATCATATGCATGGTTTGCTCATGCTAAAAGCCTCAATGCTTTTGATAAGAACATTTCAAGAAAGTTACGTATTATTTCAGTTTTCTAAGAAAGCCAAAGAGCAATTAAATCCAGATTGCTAGCCAATAATAGTAGTAATCATAAAAATCACAGGCATATTTGAGATGTTATTCAAAACCAGCAAAATGTGTGCTGGCAAAGAACACCTGTCACACGCTAGTATTGAGCACTTATGAACACATGTATAGACACACATAAACACACAGATCAACATAAAATGCTGGACATAGCAGTGTATGCATCCAGCAGTATTTGTTATAACCAAAGCAGTGCACACATCTAGCAGTATTTTTTATCGCTTATGTGAATCACATTGTTTTAGGGTAAAATAAACATCAGAATATACAAAGCTATAGCCACGTTTTCAAATAAAACTGGTGTAGTTCAAGACAAAGCATTATTAAATAGTGGTAGACCACTGAAAGTGTCCTGTTCTTTTTTCCTTCCCCTCTTGATGTTTTACTACAGCTGCTCTGTACTGCTGTTCTCTGGAGCTAAGTGGGCTAGATAGCTGCCTGTGATGGCAGAGGGATGGTATTCAATTACCTAGGAGCAGAAGAAACCTCAAAGCTGAAAAATTTCAAGTGTGCACCGCTAGTTTGCATAGAGGTTATGTAGAAAGAAGTATAAGCAGAAAACCTTCAAAATTATTGTGCCTGTGCTTTTTTCACCCATGAATTTGTTAAAGGCAGTAAACGAGTGATTATATAAATAGTTTATGGTGCACTTATAATCTTGTTGCGACATACACCAATATTAAATGTAGAATTGATTTTATTTCAAAAAACCTGAAATTCTCTTAAAGGCCATCTCTCACATATGCTGTGAAAACAGGAATACTAAAGTTTAATACACTATGCAATTTGTGATTCTTAAGGTCAAACATGCAAAACAGCTTCCATTCAAAAGGTTAAACTGAAAATTATTGCAGCAGCATAGGAAAAACTCAAAGTATGGGAGAAAGTATGTTTGAGTTTGATGTTGATGAAAACAAGGCTCTGTCCTTGAGGAAAGGTGGCAAACGTATCATAGCCAATCAGCATATAGATAAACAAGTATTTAATGCTTTTGTATCAAATAATAAAAGGCCAGCCCTCTGATCTGTGTATAAAAGGAGCGTAGCATTGCTTAATAAATTGTCTTTGATGAATCCAGTTGCCCTTCATTGCCACAAAACCCAAAAAACAGAAAAAAGTAGTTAAACACAAACCAAGCACTGTCAACTGATCAGTGGATGTGTTGTCTTTATTAAGTAAGGTTTTCTTGCTGAGAGTCTCTATAGCTTATTAAACACTGTCATTGCTATTTAGATTGTTGACACCTGTCCACTGAGAACTGGACTGAGACCAGCTGGAAGTTTTCCTCACACAGATAATGCCCCATATGTTCAAAGGGCTAAATGGATGAACCCCAGCTAATACTTTCTCACAACATCATCCTCAATTTGGAACATTATCATCACAGGGTCACTGCAGAGCAGAGGGATGGGAGCAATACGCCATAACACTTCCCATAGTGAGAAAAAACAACGGCCAAGGATAAAGAATTAGTAACCTTTTAACTGTTTCTTTGATATCTGATGACAACAAAGGGCTATGTGGTCAGCTAGGAAAATCTATTCATCAACTAGTGCCACAGCATTTGTTGTGATTTCTGGAACTGAAGAACCTTTCAGACATGCACAGCTGCTAATTCAGTTTTAAAGTAGCTTTTTCTTATCAATAACAATTTTGATCAAAGTATGTTACTTTATATTAAATTAGAAAACTGAAAGACAGCTATGATGACTTTTGTTTACTTGAAGAACTATTTTTGTTGAACAATAGCCTTACAAAAGTCTGATAGGGTCAAGAATTTCTTAACCTCATAAACCTAGCTCACTTGGAAATTTATTCTATTAATGTTTTTATTGTAAAAAAAAAAAAAAAGCCCTCTCATTCAAATTGGGCACTTGTACATAATTTAAGGTCACATAATGACCTTAATTACCAAATTTTGAGTAAATATGTACTACTATATAGGTTAACACGGATCATTTAGAGACATTCAGATGTAAAGACATAATGAATTCAATTCTAAATTACAAGGAAATAAGAAAATCTGCTATAGCCTTCTCCAGACCTTTCTTTCACAGTTCTGTACACTGCAATGGGGAAAGGCACTGAACATCCATCATCTCAAGTGAAGCTGTCCCCACTGCATTTCAGCACATCTAACAGAGAGGCTCAGCAGCTTCCTTCCCTCTCTGTCATATTACATGTCTCATATGGTACTCAGAATGTACAAAACAATCCACTTGTCTAAGAGAACATGTAAAAACGGATAACTATAAATTCCATTTTCCAAGCAGAATATGGTTTCACAATATATAAAACTTTTAAAACAATGATGTGAATACAATCTCCTGATGAGCCTATTTGCTTTGCTAAAAAAAAGAAAGATCTCCTCAGCCTCTTTTTTTCCAGTCTCAACCCAAACTCAGCCACTTCTCCTAAGAGCTGCCCTACAGGCCATTCACTAGATTCATTGCCCTTTGGACATGATCCCACACCTCAACACCCTTCTTGTATTGAGGAGCCCAAAACTGAGCCAAGTATTTGAGAGGTGGACTCATGAAGCAAATTTAAATGGAATGAGTACTATAGATCGAATATTCATGGTTCCCCTAATTAGCATTCATTTCTAGTTTCTCTTTAGTACCAAAGGAACATAGCTAATAGAAAAAAAATACAGGGACAGCAATATTTAAAATACAGGTGTCACGTTGCTCAAAGTCATTATTTTCTTAGGCTATAAACAGCATGACAACAAAAAGAGTTTCTGTGTGTGGTCTTGCCTATGCATTAATATATTTTGTAATTTTCTAAGGAACCATTCAAATCCAGTGCAGCGACTGCTAGAGGTAACAATAGGCTATTTACATTTGTCCTCCAACTGAATATCTTTACTATATGATTCCAATTCAGTTATATCTAATAGCAGAAGAACTTTTCAATTTATTAAATTCTGCTTATTTCATTAATCTAGTATGTGGTCTAGAGTACATAACTCTTCATATGGCAGTCTGTCTTTACCCCACAGTTCATTCCAAGACAAATTTAATGGAGCATTGGAACAGGCTGCCCACAGGGGTTGTGGAGTCTCCTCTGGAGATGTTCAAGACCCTCCTGGATCTGTTCCTGTGTGAGTCGGTCTAGATGATCTTGCTGTGGCAGGGGGATTGGACTAGATGATCTTTTGAGGTCCCACTGATCCCTAAGGATTCTATGATTCTATGAACATATTAGTTACTTCATGGAGGCGTTTCAAATGGCTGATGTATGTAAATCAGTCTATTAAGACTTTTACAAAGGTCCACAGATTGATTCCAATAATGGTTTATTCAGAAGTTAAGGGTCTTGTGTCAGCCCGTATTAATAGGCCTTTGCACTCGGTATGGCCTCTTCTCACTACTGCAGCATTGTTCTCAGAGATCAGGAGAACACCAAAAAACGAGTCACTCAGAAATATGACAGAAATAACTGGTAAAATGTAATGTCAGTCTGCACTGTTAGAAGAACCATGATCTATACATTTTGATATCACAGGATTATCTTAAGTGTTCAGTGTAACACATTGCTTCGATTAGTCACAAGCTTGTGTTGCTCCAAACTCAGATGGAGTTGGGGCTGTTCAGCGAAGAGCCAAGAACATGATCCTGAAGTTATTGTAGTCTAACTTGCCTATACTCCTGGCCTCAAGTCACATTTATACCTTAAAAGGTTTTGCTTGCATATCTAGATGAAAAATGCCATGAGGAAAGCAAGTCACCAACACAAAACAATGAAATTGCTACAGTTCTTTCAAGAAAACTCACACTGCTAATGTAAAAATAAATCCAGGTGGGATTCACAATATGCATATTAGAAAAAGGACAGTTCAGATCATCATAGTTGCTTCCATGCTTTCTTTTGCCTATACCTGGATTTCTTTTTCTGCAGAAACATGAGCACACAAAATTTAAGCCACCAAATTTTGCATTAGATAAATAAAGCAAGCAAGTGGTTTTAAGAGCCATTGATCAGAATGATCCAATTCATGGGAAAGCTGTGTACAAATGTGGGTGAGAAAAAAGGAAAACAGAATCAAAGGCAATATATCCATTAAAGTATTTAACAACTAATGACAATTTCAATTAGTAGTTAAGTGCAAGGTTAAATAAAGACATCATCATAACATTGCTAGCAGAAATTTCATTTGTTAATCAAATGGCAAATATTTCTTCTGCCTCTGTAGGTAGCAGTGAAATGCCAGTTATCTTGAAAAATTCCCAATTATATTTTTGAGCTGTGACTGTCATTCCATCATTAGTCACGTAACCTTTCTGCACAATAAAAACTTAGGTCAAACATTTCATAAAGTTTGCATAGTTGAAATTAAGAAAACTACAGTTGTAGGCATAAAGAGTTCTTCATTTTCTTATTCTCATGATCTTTTGAGCTAAACAACATTCTAAATGCCTAGGAGCTAGCATCCAAATTAATTAAAGTCTGGTCTTTCTATTCATTTCTTTTTAATCCTCAGGCATATAGCTGAATTGTTAGACAGACTACACTGGTAAAAAAAGTATTGACAACTGTATGTAGAGAATTAAGGACAGTTTAATTTTCAGCTGCTTACAAACAAGTAACCAGCAGAGATTAACAGAATCCCAAGTGTCCAGGAAATGGACAATATCTAGTCTATATGTGAATAACAGTCTTAGTGTCTGCATCACAGACAAAATGCTCTGCAAATACAATCATTGAATGAAAGGGGTTGGAAGAGACCTCTGGAGATGATCTAGTCCAATTGTCAAATAGATCACAAACTGTTCAATGAGACAGACTCCCACAATAATTCTAGTAGGTCTAGTGGCTTACATAGCTTAACACAGAAAATTATTTTTTCATGCAAAATAAAGTATAAGGTATGATTTCAGAAATTCATGTATAGAAAATGTTCAAATTTGATTGAGTCTAGGATAAACCCTCAGTCTAATTATGCACACTCCCTTCCACCTGTGCATCCAGTGAACCTTGTTTCTCCACTTACATTGAGTTTCTAGGGAAGTTTTAAATGTGATTCACACAATCCTGGATGCAGCATACAAAATCATGGACTTTTTCTTCCAAATCTATTTTATGTTGTTACTTATAAGGTGTGAAAAGACCTATAAAAGGTGCCACTGGTAAAAGATGTCTACTTTTGACCTGTATATCTGTATTTTCACGTATTTTCTGCTTGTTCAGTGTGGCCGTCACTCTGTATCCTGCCTATAACTAAGGAAAATGTGACAAGTCATCATGCTCTTCACAGAGCGTTCTCCTCGAGACTTACACGCTGTCCTTTCCTGCTCACTGTGATTCAATTAAGTCAACACAACACAGAGGGTCATGACACTATGGCTAATTTACAGAGCTTTCAAAAAGATATTAAAATATGGCCCAGTTAGATTTCCAAATTTTCAATAGTTTTTGTACATTTTAAAGTGGTAGCACAGACTAAAATGCTAGCAATGAACAGGAAAGACAGCCTTAGAAATTTTCTGCAAGCAGGCAACATTATCTATAATTTTCTCACCACAATGAAGTTCTAAATAACCATGTGGCTGATCAACTTTAACACTGACTGACAAAGGAACATAAATGAGAAAAACATACACTGGGAATCATTAATGACTATAATCTCGTCTGAGTTAAATATCCAGGTGCACTTCCTGTTGCTTAGTTTTGAATCACAAACTAAGCACCAAAATAATAAAATTCTATATGGTCTGTGTATTTAATAGGATTTTGTCTTTTCCAGCTGATAGTAATATTAATCACAAATTTAGACAATTATGTATTCTTTTAATTAGTTTTCTGATGTTTGGTATTTTTTAGTGAACCTGTTTCTTCAATATGGAAACCTCTCTTCCATTCCCAGCTTCATGCAAGGAAATAATTTGTTTTGTGAGTGTATTTGTTACAATGTAATATATCCCATTTTTAGAAAGACATCCTCGCTTGCAAGTCCCATCTCCCTCCTACCTCTGTCTTGAAAATTTAAAGAAAATTACATTCCTATACAATGGACAATAGTAGATAATAACATCTGAATGCTGTGAATTAGCACTCACAGAAAACTTTACCAAAATCTTGGCAAAAGACAGCAGTGAATTTTTTTTTTACCTCTACTTGATAACAGAGATTGTTTAGAAATTTTTAGTGAAAACTAATAGAAAATTTGAATGGTATCTTCAGTAGATATATCTGCAGAATATATTTCCTTGTGTGAGAAGAGTTCACTTAGCTTAGAACAAGAATACATGTGATTCAGGTGCCCAATTTTCTGTCACAAATTAATTGATGGCTGAGGAATATTATAGTAGGCAATGTCAAGTGCTGAACTTGAGCCTTCCATACTGGGACAATGATTCCTGCTCTTCTACTACAGCTACATCTATTGCATCAGCTGACAATTCAGTCACCTTCATATTTTCTCCACCTGACTCACACACAACAGAACTGGAAGAGTCCCAAAGAAGAGAAAACAAAAAAAAAATAAAAATTTGTGGAGATGCAAGAAATGTATCAGAAACTGTATAAAGCAGCCTAATTAGTAAGAAAGCACAACAGTTCATAAGATGTGTTGATAAATATAAATGTAGGCTTTCAACTTTTCAAATCTAAGCTGGTATCAGATTCTTTGGGGTATCAGACACCAAACAGAAACTGTAAAACAGAAAAGAAACAGTCTCCTGTGGTACACAAAGATGGCTTCAGATAAGGTTCTGTCAGAAAAAAAGGGATTGGAGAAGCCCCAAAGGGGCCAGAGATACCAAAGAAATCTTGATGCAATGAGCTCAAATGGAGCTGAATGAAGTACAGATGTTCTTAAGAGATCAAATTGAAGTGCATCAAATGGGTGAAAGGATAGAAAGACTGGATGGTGCAACAGATGCAGACTCAGGAAGGGTTCCATGGGAAAAAGAGGAGTGCAAAGTGCCCTCCCAAGGTAAAACAGGACTCTAAGGCTTAGACGAAGCCTCACAGGAGCTTAACAATAGGAACTGGGGAGTCCTGAGCGGGCCTGAGAGGCCAAAGAAGCATCAAAGATAACAGTGAAGCATTCTGGAGAGGATTTAAACTCAGTATAGACGTCCTAGGGGCCAGGGGCTGAAAGAACTAATGTTAAACACCAAAGAATAAGATAATAGAACTCCTGAAGCACACAAAAAAGTAAAATGAAAAGGGAGCCAAAGTCCTACAGGAATGCTGTGGAGTATGACAAAGGACTTGAAGGACAGTGATAAGGTGAGTAGAAGAACTGGGAGGGGACAGGATAAGAAAAATCGTCTTTTCTCCCTCACTACCAATCTAGTGGGATCCCTCTGGGAACAGTACTGGGACCAGTCCTCTTCAATCTATTCCTTAATGACTTGGATGAGAAATTAGGGTGCACTGTCAACAAGTTTGCTGATGATACAAAGCCTGGTGGTGTCGTTGACACCCCAGCAGACTGTGCTGCCATTCAGCGAGACTTGGACAGGCTGGAGAGCTGGGCAGAGAGAAACTTAATGAGGTACAACAAGATAAGTGTAGAGTATTGCATCTGGGCAAGAACAACCCGAGCTACCAGTATAGGTTGGGAACTGACCTGTTGGACAGCAGTGTGGAAGAAATGGACCTGGGGATCCTGTTGCAGTGAATGTTACATGGCCCGTTCGTTTTCCTCTGGGAGACCGTAGCTTGACCACTCACCGAGGTGCACACCAATATGATGAACAGCAAATGGTGTTTATTTCCACGTGGCATACACTTATATATCCCATGCCCTTCGTGTACGTCCCTTTCTTACTGACATAGCAGAGTAGGGGAGGGCCTATCGCGTCACATCCCGCAAGCCCGCATGCGCATAATACAACAGGGTCCTAGTGAACAGCAAGATGACTATGAGCCAGCAATGTGCTCTTGTGGCCAACAGGGCCAATAGCATCCTGAGGTGGGGATCAGAAGAGGGGTGGTTAGCAGATCGAGAGAGGTTCTTCTTCCCCTCTTCTCTGCACTGGTGAGACCACATCTGGAGTATTGCGTCCAGTTTTGGGCCCCTCAGTTCAAGAAGGACACAGAGCTGTTGGAGGGTGTCCAGTCTAGAGCAACAAAGATGATGAAGGAAGTAGAGCACCTCCCTTATGATGAAAGGTGAAGGGAGCTAGGTCTCTATAGCTTGGAGAAGAGGAGGCTGAGGGATGACCTCATTAATATCTAGAAATATGCGACAGGTGGTTGTCAGGAGAATGGAGCCAGGCTCTTCTCAGTGTTATCTGGTGATAGGACAAGGGGCAGTGGATGCAAGCTGGAACATAGGAGGTTCCACATAAATATCAGAAGGAACTTCTTCATAGTGATGGTAAGAGAGCAATGGAACAGGCTGCCCAGGGGGGTTATGGAGTCTCCTCCTCTGAAGATATTCAAGACCCACCTGGATCTGTTCCAGTGTGACTTGGTCCTGCTGTGTCAGGAGGATTGGACTAGATGATCTTTTGAGGTCCCTTCTGATCCCTAATAATTTTATGATCTATGATCCCTAATATAAAAATACAATGATGTTTCAAAGATCAAGACCATCTGTTCTATATTGCTGGCAAATTATACACTGGCATTTTTACATGTTTATGCAAACAAACCCACCCACACTATTAACATATTTGGGATTGGGAATAACAGAGATTAGTCTTCCCTAGATACAAAGCTACACACCTGCATTTTCTAACTCGGATCCAACAAATCCTTGATCATGAGAACAGTTGTTATGCATACAAACACGAGATACTGTTGCAAGCCCCTGATTTCAGATTAGGCCATACTACCTACTGACGTGTACTGCATGTGAGTAAGGCTCCCAGGCATGCAAGTGGTAGCTTACATTACACAAAGGATTTGCACAGCCTTTACCTCCTTCTATGTTGCTAAGTTGCTCTTCTATGCCGGAACTTGCCCTACTACAATGTCCAATGAGTATTCCAGGAAAACAGTTCAATGTTCTTGGTAAAGTTATGTGTAAAAATGGTGATTTATGTATGCCACGTGGTTTCTGTTACAATTGAAGTGTGATTTCTGGCTCTCTGGAAGACCTGAAGATTTTTCAATTAAATTCCAGGAAGGAGGGAGAAAAAGAGTCCCTAATTGTAAATACAGCTTTTGTCTACATACTGTATGTGCATGCTGTAACACAGAGCTTGCAGGATGACAGAAAAGCAATGCTGACAACACTGTAAAATACCTCAACAATTATTAATTTTGGGGTAGGCAGACAAACATGATAACAGTTGATTTTACAAGGTGATCTAACTTAAACAGTTTGACAAGATAAATAAAGTTTGTGTGGCAAGACTTATTATTAACTTAGCCTTTTTGGCACTAGCTTGAAAATAATGTATCAGGAAGCTGATAAGTCTTCTTTATAAAAGCAATTTTGTCTATTGTCTGGCAAACAGCTTATACTGAATTACTGTCATAGTGACATTTATTTGCTTTTCTGTTCTCACTGCAAAATCTGATAGAAAGGGTACATTATATAATCTGTTGTGCAAATGCTTACAATGTATTCATAACCTAAAAGTAATTTAATTAGTATAACTTAGTAATTCTTACACTCTGAAAAATAGCTGTAGGCCTATTTTTCTTCTCCCAGATGGTCAAAGTTAAATTTGCAGCTAGTTAATTTATTACCTGTGTCATAAGGAATGGGACAAGTCATTTATTTGTCTGACTTTTATGTGGACAAAATATGACTGCAGTTCAATCCCTGCTCACAACTCAAGACTTCTGTCTCCAATTAGACACTCCATAATAAGGAATTGGGATGTGAGATTGATACTAAGCAAATATTACAGAAGGACTAAAATTCAATTACTGATTAAAACTAGTGGAAGATTTAAGTGAACAAACTTGGGTATTTTACATATGGACATATAAAAGGTTTGGGTTTGTAAATATGCAGAGCTTTACAGACAGAAAGGGCTTACAGTCCTCCCTATCTGCCAAACTGATATATACTCATCTTCAAAGATCGAATAAAGTCTCTCAGATACAAACTTAGATAATTCCTATCTTTGATACATCTGTGCTTTCACTTCCTTCCTTATAGAGATCAGATCCACCTAAGCTGAAAATTTAAAGCTGAGTTTTGCTATGACAGACTAGAGGCATAAAATTCTTGAACTAGTGAAAAAACTTGAATGAGAAAAAGCAGAGAGTGGAAGATATCTTGAGGGTTCTGTGACCTCAAGCCTTGGAACAGACCCTTCCTTTCAGGTTTCCTCATTTAATACTGGAAGTACAGGATAGTGTAGATTAGCCAAGAACCTGGAATGTCCTTGTTTCAGCCCCATATGAGGTATGCCTCTTAGCATATCTGTATTCTTGCCGGGATGCTGCAGGTCACCCTATGAGCTTCCTCTGCCTTTTCAGCTCACTCTGAAACCATACCATGTGCATCAGCAGCTTCTTAAAGCTTCTTAAAGGCTTTATTTTACCTCCATCTAATTATTTAGAGTGCTTTTACCTTATTAATTCTCCTGTGTTTAAAACTTTGCAAGGAGGTTTAACCAAATGAGCTGGTTTTGTTCCTTACAGACACTGCAATAACAAAGTCTTTCATTCGTTATTAAGTATGCTTAGATTTGAGTCAGTCTACAAATGCTACTCTGTTTTCACAGAATAGTTACTCTATTTCTGCTGTGAGTCAACAAATGAGCCATTAGAATTGAGGACGAAAATTAAATTTGAATGTCCTCTTCAGTTATTCATTAGTTGTTTCCTTGGAGATCTGGTAAATCAGAAAGTAATTATATTTTATTTTTAAAATAATTTGATTGAATGCTAAGTCTTTCAGAGTGAGTTGTTTTGCTCAGAAATGGAACTTTCTCTTAAGTCAGATCATTATTGTGTGTCCCATTTTTTTTTCTTTTCATCAAGTCTGCAATAAATAGAACATAAAATTTGAAAATTTTGCTATTACATTTCTTTGTAACTTGCAAGGACACACATTCATATGTTCCTAGCTTTTTACACCTGGGGTACAAAAGGTAAATGGATGTCTACAAGGAGTTGAGCTGGTTAAGAAAGAAGTAATCTCATAATGTCTGCACAAAAGAAAATATTGAGAATTACTCTTTTTTCATTTGTACCCTTTGACTTGCAAGAGACTATAAAATATTTTAATTACAGAAATAATAAAAACATTACAGCTTCACCACCTCTGAAGAGTAATACCTGAATTGACAGGCTGAAGTCCTAAGGCTTGAATAGTAGATTCCGAACCAAAGTTGACTTAAAAATTAATCTCATAATTAAAGCTTTTATAAAGATATATCATAAAGTATCTAACCATTACCAAAATAAGTATAACCATTAGCAAAGTATGTATGATCACTTACAAAATGTATATTAAAGCAAAAGTATTATGAGAATGCATCTAACTTTCCTTTAACAGGCTTATTGTCAAGGCTATGAAACCAGATGTCTACCCTTGTTTGGAAGTATGTGGTCAAAACCAAGCAAATAAATAACTCCCTTGGTTTCTCCTTGAGCCCTGGCCAGCAGACTCCACAACACATGGAGTTCTAGTTAGTATAGCCTTACAGAGGCATGTTCTGCCCCTGACAGAGCGGTACACTCCAAGGGGTTGCAGTCACCGCACATACTACAGTTTCCTTCCTTCAGATGCGCCAAGTATTGAATCTGCAATGCAGTCCTTCCAGCTCAAGCCACACATGGGTTGCAACTACAACTCTAATGTGTGTGTTTTACTGGTTCTCACATGCTTTGTAATGAATGCTGTATAGTCACTTTTGTAAGTGCTTAGATACACATATTTAGATATGAAGAGAGCCTGGAAAGAGATGTATTTCCTTCACACAGCTGAGCTTGTAGTTGTTCGGATGTGACTCAGAGAATTGCTGAGATTTCAGTTTTATTTTTTCTGGCTCTGATTCTAAACTCATGATTTTAACAAACTGAATTTTTTCCTTAGTAATTAATTCTTTTCCTTTTATGACCCATGAATCTCATGCTCTATTTTTAGATTCCTGTAATATATATATATATATATTTATAATTTTTGATGTGCATACACATTTGTAGTTTTGGTACTGGTCCAAACCCTCAATTAGGTGAGCCATATGCTTCAGTATAGCAGCTCCAGAGAGCAACAGATCAAGAAATAAGAATCCTGAGCCAGCATCCAGCTTATGCAGTGGCTGTTGCTGCCAATCCTTCTCTAAATTGGAGATGTTGAAGTCCACGGTATCCATAGGTATCTGATAAACTCTTTCTATATCTAAGAATATCTCACTTTATTTTGTTTGCTTCTATTTGCTTCCTCAACAAATCTGTCTTAACTTGCAGTTTATTCTCCCAGTATACAAAAGGCACCTCCAGTAAAATGTCATGGGCATATCTTACTGTGAAATTTAAAAAATGTTAACTTATTGTACTGTGGAATTATGTCCATCATTACAGGTGGATTTTCATCACAGTATTTAGAACTCCTTCACATAACTGTTTTCGAGAATTAAAACTAAATATCCAAAGGTATAGTGCATTACCTGTTTTCATTTTTGTATCTGATTACATTACTTTCAAAGTACTGCAGAATTCATAATGCTCTCATCTCTTCTATTTAATTTTCAAGGAAATTACTAATGATAAAAAAGTTAAGATTACTAAGTGAGAACAGTACCCCTATCTGTCATGCAAGGATAAGCAAGCACTTAAGTAAAAGAAAGTAAAAGAAAGTAAAATTCAGCTATGCCACATGATGGTAAGACATTTTTCTTATCAAATATCTGAATGAATACTTGGTCAAAGTGTAGTAATCTTAACTTTATCTTGCATTTTGCATTTATTATTTATATAAATTTAATGCAAATATATGCTATTTGGTTTTTGAAAATAACCATGCCAGATAGAATAAGACAAAAAAAATCAGTATGGTTTCTCAGGGGAAAAAAAAGCTTTTATAACTTGATGAAAACAATGATAATATGAAATACATACAAAATATATACTGAACCCAACTTCACTGCTAGCAATTACACCACCATCACCACTGACGCAGATGCTGGGGAAGTCCCAGACTGGACTCAGCAGCAGGCAGGAACTAGGCACAGGAGCTGGGTTCAGGAACACATGGACTGGATTAAGGACATAAACATACAGTCATCCTTGGACACTGGCCAAGAGGGAAGAGAGGCAAAGAGGAAAGCAGAAGCTGAGAAGATTAGAGAAGAGGCTGACTCTTTGTGCTCCCTCAGCTTTATACCAAATATGATGTATATGGGATGGAATACTCTGTTAGTGAGTTTAGGGTCACCCATCCTGTCTACTCCTCCCTAAAGGTGTGGCCTCTCCCTGCATTCCCAATGTGGTACACAATATTTAGTAGTGACTTTGTTTCTCACAACAGCAAGTTTAAGCAAGAAGCTTTTTGTATACCAATCCTTGACAGTAACTGGAAACATCAGAAATTATACTTGCAGAAGCAAATACTGCAGAAATATGTCATTAACCTCAGAAACTGCAGTTACCTAGAAGAGTCTGAGCTGAAAAGTAAAATCACTGAACAGAAATAGTTTTGCTCTAACTCAAATTCAGACAGTTCCAATTAATTAGCTTTCTCAGGGGAGGAGGATCATTGGGTGATACAGTAACTGACTAAACAATAGCAAATATAAAACAGTAAGTTTGGTAATAGCATTATGTTTGACAGCAGTGAAATTACTCTTCTCTACACCTAGTGTTCTGAAAAACAAGCATGGTGATTATGCTTTTAAAAGGCCTTCTTACTGCAACAGATAAACCAGACTATAAATCCATAATGCGGATAAGCATCACCTATCTATATTTTTGGTCTTTTTGCCATTTTTGGATCTGCTCTTTAATGGCTGATAATATGGCTTCTGACTTTATCCATGACAGTCATATTTTGTAAATGCTGTATAAAGAATTGACCCATTTACTGGGTCACAATTAAGATTTGACTTTTTTTTTCTGAAGACAAGTCTACCATAGAAAAGTGAACGTGACAATGCTGTAGAAATGGTAATTAACTTCCTTTATATAGTAATAAATAGTAATTAACTATTAAATAGTAACTAATACTAATTCATTGTAATAAATAGTAATTATCTTCCTTTCTCTTTAGACATCAAGGTTCATTATTATAAGGAAAGATAGTAAATCATTACTAAGAAGGTACATGCTGTGAATATTAATAGATCATCCTATGATTTCCAGGAGATTTTGGAAATCAACAATTTGTCTCAATTAGTTTGAAGGAACTGCTTGTCATTTAGGGAAGAATAATTATCTCTGGATATATACATACTGGTTTCTGCAGGCATACCATCAAGTTACATAGCCCAAAAGGGGTAGTTCGCATATTCTTAAAGCTTCAGAGTGTTACTGAGCTAACCAAGTTGATAAAACAAAGGAATGTTGTGGGGTCAGAGAAATTTATATCATCTGGGTTAAAGAGAGTAATACATTCTCATTACCTCTTACTAAAATGGGCATAGCTTTTGTGCTTGCATATTGAAACTATATGCTACAACAGAATTTGTTGTGTGACCAAGCAACCTGGTGAATGAGTAGCACATGGGTGCTGCTTTCTCCATTGTGGTTTTCTGTCTGACAGACAACCTCACAAATGATCTTAAGTCTCTTTAGCTGCTCCCTCTATTTGCCTCTCGTAAGGCTCCATAGAAATACTGCATCCAGCCCTGGAGTCTACAGTATAAGAGAGACATGGGTCTGTTGAATCAGACCGCAAAAATGATCCAAAGGATGAAGCATGTCTGCTATGAGGACAGGCTGAAAGAGCTGTGGTTGTTCAGCCTGGAAGAAGGCTCCCAGGAGACCTTATTGCAGACTAATAACTGGTTGATCAAGGTAGGGCTTACTGAACACCACAGAAGTCAGCACACTATAGCAGGTTTCTGAAGCTAATACAAGAACAGATTTTTGAATGATACCATGAAGGATGTTGTAAAGTTACCAGCTGGAAACAGTACTGCCTTGACATATCTTTTTTCTACAATCACTTCTATGCTCTTATTTTGGAGAGAGGGATAGAAGACTGCTCATCTCTGTAGTTTCATAGTATTTTAAGAAAGTAGACATTAGCTTACATATGTATGTGTTATTTACAAAGCTGGTCCTTCAGCTGTAGTATTCCAAATTTTCTTCTCTAACTCCTATTTTGATGGCATTTTAACTTCTTTTCATTCTGTTAGTTAAACTTCAAGTAGTTAGCTACACTAGAATTTTATAACTAGGAATATTACTGAAGATAGCAAGTACTGGCTATTATAACAAGAATATGCTCATATTCCACAGAACTGGAAAAGCATGTTAAAGGAGAGAAGTTAACATTCTAGTTAAAAGAGGAAATTATTTCATGCTTGTTCCAAGTTCTATTTCTGAATGGTTTGTATTAACATTAATCTAAGAATGAAGTGTTTTCTTGAAGATTAAACTTTATCAAATAAGCCACATTCTTTTTTGTTTCCACCATATTCTTGCTATGAAAATACTGTTATATAGATAATACTGCTTAGAAAAACAATATGTTGAAGCAGTCTTCCATGCCCTATTGCCTTTAAGCAGTGAAAAGTTAACTGCTGAGCACAGCAGTGAGTCAAGGACTCATGCAGTGAATAGTTGCCTACCTTTGAATAACATGTTTAAAAATACTTTGTTACAGGCAATTTTGTCTTTGCAGTCTAAAAAGCCTCAGTTGCTCTCAAAATAAAAAGCTCATGGTACCAAGCTGTCCATAAAGTTATTTCTTGATTTTTAGATAGAGGGGGTTTTTTTGTTTGTTTTTACTTTCTCTAGCTAATATAAAAGCATGCATGAATGCAGTCTTGTAAAAAGCAGACTTCCAGGCAATCCTTTCTTAAGTAATTCAAATCTCTCTATAGTGCTCTATGCTGTAAGGAGGTGCTTATAAATTCACAGCTGAAGTTCACATAATGAACACAACTGTTAGCACTATGAAAGGTCAGACCTACTGACATATTCAGCCTTTTCTGCACAGTTCCTCCAATGTAAGCTGCATGCCAAGCCACTGTAAACTGCTGGTTATGACATTACTGGCACTCAGAAGTGCCCAGCATAAGGTTCCCAGCCCTAACGTCAGGTCAGAGACCTAAAGTAGACTAAGAGCACCATTCTTCCACAAACACTTCTACTTGTTTGTTGGGTGCTATCACAATCAGGTACAACTTAGAGTAAATGTAAATATTGTCTAATCTGGAGGGAATCTTATTTCATGGAAATGTTCCTGATCTTGAAACTGGGCTGTTCTCATTGCAGCTATATCTCAACCATAGTTACGAAGTTCAATATTAAACTGTATTGTTCATTTTTTCAGACCAGAAAAAGCTCACCTCATATATTTAAAAAAAAAACCCCAAGACATTTTCTGCTCAAAATGCTGCAAATTACTTTATCTTGGCATCCTGAAAAACGTCTCATCTGTCCCCCATATAAGATGATTCTAGTTTTTCCTTAGTCTTCACTTTAAATATTGGAGAAATTAACAGCTTCACTGAACAAATGAAAAGAATCAAAGAAACATAGAGTCACAGAATGGCTAAGGCTGGAAGGGACCTTAGAGATCACCTGCTCCCTGCCATAGGCAAGGGAGCCTCTCAGCTAGACTTGCCTCATCCAAAATGGCCTTGAACACCTTCAGAGAGGGGGCATCCACAACTTCTCCCAGAAATCTATTCCAGAGTTTCAACACTCTCATACTGAAGAACTTCTTTCTAAAGATCTAGACATAGTCTCTTTCAGTTTAAACCATTTCCCCTTGTCCTATCACTAGATCCTCTTGTAGAAAATCCCTGACCCCTTCTTGTAGGTTCCCTCCAGGTATTGGAAGGAGGTATGTTTTCCCCTTGAAGTCTTCTCTAGACTGAACGACTTTAGCTCCTTCAGCGTATCCTCATAGCAAAGGTGCTCCAGCCCCCAGATCAGCTTTGTGGCCCTGCTTTGGATTGTTCATCAACAAAATTAAGAATGAAATTGTGAAAAGTTTTTTATGAAGTATAAAAATAGAAGGCTTTTTCCATTTCTAGTTTCCACTTTAGTAAATATAGATAAATGCCATGTTGTTCTTCTCCCTACTAGAAAAAAATTTAAAGGGCCTTTGCATGTTATCCACTTGTAATTTTCCTGAACATATTTGTTATAAAGAATATGCTTATTCATATTTTCTGCCTTATGCATATTTTCCAAGGGCTTGGAGTAGTAGGGCCAGGAGTAATGGTTTCAAGCTGGCAGAGGGTAGGTTTAGGCTGGAAGTCAGGAGGAAATTCTTCATGATGAGGGTGTTGAGACACTGGAACATGTTGCCCAGGGAGGTTGTGGATGCCCCCTCCCTGCAAGTGCTCAAGGCCAGATTGGATGGGGTCTTCAGCAGCCTGGTTTAGTGAGGAGTGTCCCTGCTCACAGCAGGGGGGTTTGGTCTAGATGATCTTTAAAGGTCCCTTCCAATCTGAACCAGTTTAGGAATCTATGAACCTATATTTGTCGATTCTGGTGAATAGCTGATATGGTTTTTCAGCTGGATCAACTGTTTAACAGTCTTTTTTAAGAGGACTGAATCGCACTGAACTATAACAGAACTACTTACATTTTGGTGTATGTCTTGCTGAAAGTCACACCTCATGGGCAGCATATCAGTACACAAGAATGTATACTTCATCTACAAAGAAAGTGTTGCAGATTTTGGGATTAATTTCTCTCTTACCTTGTAATATATGTAATATTTTTTACCTATACTACAAGATTAAAAAAACAGTCTCATTTCTACCTAAAGTGCAAGAAAATGGATTAAGGGTTCTGTCTCTTATTCAAAGATTTCTTTACAGGACTCTTTTAAAAAAAATCTCTAACAAAAGGTGCATTTCATCAGATTTTCATAAGGAAGTCTTCCTCATCATAAGGTGCACAATCATAGGTTAAAAAAGATTCTATAGTGTGACAAATATTATTATACAATCTCTTTTTTTAGTGGAGGCTTTTCAGTCATGGAAAATACATGTTTAAAAAATATTTTTTTAAACATGCTTCTACGAATGTTTCAAAGAACTGGTCACAAAACATACAGTTAAGAATGCTTTGAAATCAAGGCTCCATCAAAAATATAATTCTACAATTGGTATTTTCAAAAAATAAACATAATGTTGACTTATTGACTTAAGCAAAAAAAAAAAACCAAACGCTAGGTACCTGACTTTTCTATTCACTTGTATTAAAAATTTCTATAGGGGACAAGCTTGTTTCATATTAAGGCATATCTGGTCACAAGTTTCTTCTCTTTAATCTCTCTGCTTCATTTTCTTTTCCTCTTTTTTCCCTTTTTTAAAAAAAAATTAGTATCACACAATATGCTTATACAGATAGCAGCCATTCTCAATACAATCAAATTAACTGCAGCCTTTTTAGCAACTGCCATCTCAAGCATTACCTGACAGAAGTTTTCAGAAGGAGACAGTCTTTCCTGTCACTGTAAAACTGTACCAATAAGGCAAGCATGATTTTTCATACCAGTTTTTGTGCGTTCTAGGAGAACTAGATTAACCCCTGAACAGATAATGGCTCATACTGAGAACACAGAAATGCTGGAAAAACTATTGTACAAAAACATTAGCTATAATATTGGCCTGAAAAAAAGGAATATCAGTAGTACCTGCGATTATGTGAAGGGTCAACAGCCTTTGTGACTTCTGCTGAAATTAGGATCTTACAATCATAGAATGTATTGGGTTGGAAGGGACTTCCAAAAATCATGTAGTCCATCTCCCCCTACAACAAGCAGAGACATCTCTAACTAGAACAGATTACTCAGAAAGCCTGAATCTAGGGATGGGGCCTGGCCTCCACCATCTCTCTAGGCATCCTGTTCCAGTGATCCACCACCCTCACATTAAAGAGCTTTTTTTCCTAATGTCCAATCAAAATCTACCCTTCTCTAGCTTAAAGCCATTTCCCCATTAGAAAAACAGAGTTTAGCTCACTACTGTGGACTAAATTCCAACTACTGTAAATACAAATTACTTCATTTATCAGTGTTTAGTGGTATTGCAGCCAAGGACAGCAAAAGGGGCATCGTATAAAACTAACTGTGCCCAGGCTGACAGATTGTTCAGAATTTCCACAGCTACACACTCCTCTTCACCTTCTTGTGTGGAGAATGCCAGCTGTGACAAAGTATCCAAATTTAATTTAATGCTTTAATGGTTTGCAACTTATTCATTATGAAACATACTTTTTCTCTTTTAATTAACTTTGCAAAAGACGACTTCTGACTGCTCTGAAGTCAAACACGTGTTTGAAATTCACAAACATGTGAAAACCCAACAACCAGCACTTTTTGCTGACAGCTCATTCACCGTTGTCCTACAGCAGATGGATGAAAAACCTAAGAAAAAGATTTTGTATAAAGTAACAAAATGTATAAGGTCTGTAGTTTTCACCAGAAGAATTTACAGAACTGTAAGTCTAATATAATGACATGCATAATTCTTGCAATACATTTAATGAATTTATACCTCACTATCCAAAATTCCTTCACTGTGTCCATGTCTCTTTGGTAAAGACAAGTTCCAACAATATAAAGATCAGATCGTTTCTAGTGAGCCATGTTCCTTAATGGACTAGGTAGTGATGGAAAATTCCATCTCCCTTCAGTCTCAATAATTTTCTATCAGGCACCTCCTGTTGAGTAGTTCCTCCACACCCTTAAGTCAGATTGTAACCCCTCATTCTGACTGCTTTCAGAACACTTCAAGTACAGACAAAAAAGAAGCCTTGGAAGAGAGATTACATGAGACATTTGTAGACCCTTCTTAAAAAAAAAAAAAATTATACATGACTTCATAGTAATCAAAAGAAAACTCTACTTGCTTTTCTGAAAATCTCTGTTCTTTAAAATCTGTTAATCACATTTATTACTTCAAAATCATAATCCTAAATTCAAAGGCCACCAGGCACTCTGGACAGTTCCTTCCTTTCTACACAAAAGAAGTTCCACTGAATTTCCCTGATTTAGACACATGATTCTTGGGTATGATATTTTTCAAGTTTCACTTAACTTCATAGTACAATCACTATGGCAAATGGCTGCCTAGATTTATTGAGTCAGTCAAAAGGATTGTCCTCTTTCCTGAAATTTGTATTATTTACTAGATTTACACAGTAATTTTAAATTTACTTTAGAGTTAGAGGATTTCTTTTGTTAAAGATGATATCTGGGAATAAGTGACATATTACAAATGAGCAGTGACTATTTTTCTTTATGATCCTATCAATATTTGTGGTCCCAGAGAGGCCTAAATAACACTTCTTTTCCCTAACTTTATGTAACAACAGGTAACAGGTATATATAGTGAAGAACAACAAGATAAAACCAGTTAAGATTAGGTCCAAAACTTTTCATAGCACTTAACCTCACAAAATCAGTTCTTTTTGGTCAGGCTTTTGTCTTCTGCTTCAAATCAGAACACTTAGCTACAAGAAACAAACAAAGGCTTGTTCCATTTCTTCTCACAAACACTATTTTTTCTTATGGAAACACGCTCCATTTGTGTTTGCGAGTGTACTTTGTACTAAGAATGAAGTTTTCATAATACTTGAAAAATAAAGAGAAAATAAAGAAAAATACAAAAATTCTTACTTTCATATTTTTTTATGGAGGAAAGTAATATCTTGATTTTTTAGTTTAGGAAGGTGTAGACTCGTGTTTTGCATTCTTCTCTCTGTGATCCTTTGTGTTTACAAGGAAGGGACCTCAGGAGACAAAAGTCTAAACCCCCTCATCAAAGCAGGGCCGTCTAAAACACATTACACAGAACTGTATCCAGGCAGGACTTTAATATCTCCAGTCAGGACTCCATAATTTTTCTGGGTAACTTATTCCAGTCCTTTGTGACTTGCTCTATAAAGATTTTCCTTGTTTCTAAATGAGGCTTGCTCTGTTCCAGCTTGTGCCCATTACTCCTTGTCCTGTCACTGGACACAACTGAAAACAGTCTGGCACCATCCTCCCTATGGATATTTACAGACATGGATCAGGTCTCCTCTCTCATCAAGGCTGAACAGTCCCAGTACTCTCAACCTTTCCTCTTAAGAGAGATGTTCCAGCCACTAAAGCAACTTTGTTGACCTCCACTGGAATCAAGTTCTCTGTCTCTCTTGAACTAGAGAATATAGAAGTGGACACAGTACTCTGGAAGTAGCCTCACCAGGGCAAAGTACAGGGACAGAATGACCTGTCTAGACCTAGTGGTCACACACTTCTTAATGCACCGTAGAATACTACTGGCCTTCTTTAAAGCCAGGGCACACTGTTGGCTCATGGGGAGCCTTACTGTCCACCACGGCTCCAAGATCTTTTTACAGAATGCAAAAAAGAAGAAATGGCTAAAAGCTAGATCTGAGCAGCTGACAGATGCAACCTCAAGGTCCCCTCTATCCTCAGCAATTTTGCAGAAAGCAAATAAGATGGTAGTATTTCTTCTAACATTGTTTCTTGTTCCCACAATATCTCATCAGAAGAATAAGTCTACCAGGAACAAACATAACTGATTTCATTTTCACATGTCAGGCAAACCATTTTTGCTGTATTTGCAATAATCCTATTAATGACTCTGAAAGAGTACTGTAACGAAGAGTTAGACACGGTCAGAATAGATGCTTTTTCATGGTACTTTGTACTGGATCTATTTCAGAAACCAAATTAAAATTATATATTAATTACGATGAAAGCATACTTGTCAAGAGCTGAGCCTGGCCACTGTCTCCTCTTCTGAGAGCTGCTTGCAGAAAGGCAATGCAGAATGCTACAAATGTGCCTTCCCTCTCCTTTCAGCATTAATACAACTTCACAGGACAGTTCAGTACTGCAAATACTGGTACAAAGAAAACATCTATGCTCTGTGACAGGCTTGTTAATAGCAACCAACCAGTGTGTGGTTTGCTTGTTTCTCACAAGGCTGTTAGGCACAGGTTGAAGGCATAGTCTCAGTTATTACACTAATTACCTCAATTTTCCTACAAGCCAGGAAATAGCAATTTCTTTGAACTAAGGGTCCAGTATCATCCCCAAATAGCACAAAGGACTAGAATCCATGACAAGCATTCCATAGCCTCTTTTAGGAAATATTTTATGATTGCAAGCATATGTCAAAATATCATTAAAATTCAGAGGAAGTTAGAGGACTAATTCCTATCAGAACTTTGGAAAATTCCAATTAATGAGCTTGGGAACATTGAGGTTAATAAGTGAAAACGCAGTTATTTTTAATTAAAAGTCACAGCACTAATAAGGGCTGTAAGCATCAGAAAGTGCATACAAAGCAGACACCAACTAAGCAGATTAGGCCTACATAACTCATTAGTAGACAGAGTTACAGTTTTCTAGAATTCTTTTCATCACTGCTTGTTTGTTCCACCAAATTACATTTTGTTAGAAAATACCAGTTTCATTCTGTGGAAATGACAGAAGATCAATAAAGTCACAAATATGGGGAACATATAATATGTTTCTTCAGAGCTATGAATATTGACAGTCTGTATGACAGATTGTTTCTGTACTGGTGGAGAATGGGATGGCATACTAAACACTGCAGCTTTTGCACTTCCTGGCTTTCTTTAACAAGAGGAAAAAAAATATGTAGTAACAGTCATGCTGAGATTTGCAGATGTTTAAGAGCTTAAATGAAGAGAGAGTGTTCAGATAATTTTGCACAAAACACTGCAAGGTGTCAGTCATAATTATAATTTAACATGATGTAATGCACATGTCCAACTTTACTGATTTTTCTTTATTTTTTGTTGTGCCCAACAGGAAACTACCTGTATACTGTAGCAGAAAGTAACCATTGAGAGTTGTCAAACAAATTGAAAGTAAAATCAGGTTGAGGAGAGTAAATGGAATCACCACATTCAAACTGCTGTGAGTGAAGTTTTGAAAACACTTATAGTCATACATATATATCTTTAAATGGAATGTTATGATGATCACCTACGATGAATTTGGCAAGCAAACCAGAAAGCTAGCTATAAAAGACACAACACACGGGACAGCAAATGTGTCCTTTTAAACAGAAACAGTTAAAAATCCCCAACCAAACAAAACCCACTCTGATGAAACAGAGACCAGCAAAGTAACAAGTCACCCAGTTATCCATTTTCCCTCTTTAGTAAAGTAGAAACATATATTGGTGACTTCATTATTTTAATAAGTAGTAGCAAATTACCACTGTCAGCGTGTATAGATATTTCCACCATTTTCAGTTGCTCAAACAATGAGAAAACATATATCCATCAACATATAGGACCAAGTTTACCAAATGTATTACAGGGTATTTTTTTAGGGTACTTTTGAAACATATAGCATGCACAGATACCACCAAGAAGAACACATATTAAAATGGGGGAGCTATAGCAGGGGGTTCAGAACTACATGATCTTTAAGACCCCTTCCAACATGAACCATTCTATGAATCTGTGAAATATCACATGGGGGTAACAGTTCAGGGAAGGAAATGTATGAGGGTATTTAAACTTTGCCAGCTTAACAGACAAGGCCTATCAGTAGCCCTCACTGCCCAATATAAGCTCACAGCTATGGTCTTCACTCAGCAGAAGGCTATGCTCCCATTACTACCTAGAAAGGATGTGGTAACCCAGTAAGAGCTTCCATGGAAGCCTGTAGCTGCCTATGACACAGGCTGCAGAGAGCACCAGAGCCTCTCACTGGTAACAGGCAGCATTAGGGAGAACTGCTGTGTGCAGTGTGACCTGCTGGGTGATCCACTCAGCTTGGTGGCAGAGGAAGTAGAAAAGTTAAGGAGGACCGGGGAGGCTGAACAAGAAATAGATTGGTGGAACCAAGCCCTGCCCTCCCTGAGTCAGAAACAGTAGCATCCACCTGTAAATATCCAAGTTCTGAGGGTCACTATGTCTTCTGGTCAAGCTAAAGGAAAAAGCCTAATGAAGGGAATGACTGGACACAAGTCCATGGTCAGGACAAGAGATGAACTCCCTTTCAATAACTTTCCTAAAGAGGTAGCTCTCAACAATAGGTATAGCATGAGTGCTGAGTGCCACAGAAATGATCAGAGCTGGAACACCTATGACAACAAGCTACAAGAATTGGGGCATTCAGTGGGGAGAAAAGGCAGCTCTGAAGTGACCTTATTGTAGCCTTTCAGTACTTAAAAGGAATCTACAGAAAAGATGGGGAGAGACTTTTTAGCAAGGCCTGTTGTGATAGGACAAGGAGTAATGGTTTTAACTTTAAAAAGGAGAGTTTTTTCCTGGAGATAAAGAAGATCAAACACTGGAACAGTTTGCCCAGAGAGGTAGTGGAGGCTCCATCCCTTGAGACATGAAAGGTGAGCCTAGATGAGGCTCTGAGCAATCTGATGTATTTGAACATGTCTTTGCTTACTGCAGGAGGTTGGACTAGATGATCTTTAATAGTCCTTTACAATGCAATGCATTCTATGATTTTACCATAACATTTATTCTATACATTTGGCAAATGATCTACTGGAAGTATTCAGGCATTCCACTGAGAATGGCATGTAAAGACCTATATATTTCATAGTAGGAAAAATATTAGAAGCTATGAAAAAAGCTTGATTACATTGCATAAGAAACCATGATTTGGAAAACAACTGAACACTTAATACACACATGACTTAAAAAGTAATGTAAAATCCAAGTTGATTTTCAACATTTCACTTTCCCAACAAGGCACTCTCAGTCATAAACTAAAAATATTAGTTACATTTTCTGAACTAAAGTGGAGTTGTTTAGTAGATTACTTGGTTCAGAGAATTTTAGAATAAAATCTGCTGATGAAAATAAACTGGGAAATATGGGACATTATTATCAGCACCGAAATCTGAATACATGTGTATTCCATTACTTCCAGCTCTGTCAGTTGTTTATTGTGAAGTTGGATTTTATCAAAACATTCCCCATCTCTAACAGTGTTACAAAGAAAAGAGAATAAAGGAAGATTAGGAGAGAAACTGTATGTTCCAAGCCATTGACATCAGAGTCTCAGGGAGTATAAACACTGTCAACAATTGCATATCTGTGTCTATTAATTACACTAGTTCATCCTTTGGTGCTCTATGAATCTGACTCAGGTAAGTAGTGAAGTATTCATTTAGAAATGCCCAGACATGCTACTTTGGATGAAGATCTCCAAAAGTTATAACTTATGACTCAGTTTTCTTACTGTATGCTTCAGCTTTAAAACAAAATTCCTAACCATCCTTGACAGAGAAAGGTTCTCAAAGTTCATGACTGCAGTCTCAAAGTTTTACACTGACCCAAGCACAAATCTACCATAATAGGCTATACAGTTAAGCAAAGATAATCTGGCAACAGTAAAGGCAGTATCACCACTTTCCTTTTCTGTAGATACATGACCCTTTTTAATTCTTTAGATAAACTGGAAAAACTACATCAAAATCCTGAAAGTTATACCAGAGAGTAATTTACATAAGCTAGAGAAAAACGTTAAGTATTGCTCAAGTGTTTTCTGGGCCTTCTATGTGTGTGGAAATATCATAGAAGTTAAATAATTAAGTCTTTTCTAAAGGATAGTCCCACCCCTGCAAAATTTCTAATGTCTGACAGAATACTATAATCAAAGGTATGATCATGATTATTATTACCTTCTTCCTATCACTTCAATGCACTCTGGTATTCTTAGATTAGTAACTACCAGATAACATTTAATAATTTTTTAGGGATAAAAACATGCATGTAATATTGAGGCATATTGCACAGTGTGACTTCACTTCCATTACACTGCAAATCAACACTGAGTTTCTTAATGACAAAGCATGTGGCCTCTGGAAATAAGTGTCTGTAATATTCACAGATATCTCCTTGAATGTAAATACTGTAAGTGACAATTCCATGTTCCATAAAGAGATATAAGCACCATAACTTGCACCATAAGCATCATATGTACAGTGTAACTATAATAACCACGAAAAAATAAATTTCAATGAAACTAGAGAAAATGGCAATAATTGACAATAATTAGAGCTTATGATAGTCTGGGGAAGACTTGCATGTTCAGAAAGAATGATTTACTAAATTAAGTTCAGAGCACTTGGTAAAAGAGGGGGATAAATTATAGGTTTTATTTCCCTTTTTAAAAAAAAAGAATAAATATTCTTTCCAGGAAGTTGTATGCTGATAATTCCTACTAAAGGTAATAGAATGTACAACACAATGGGAATTATCAAGTGATGGATCTTAATTTTGTAGAGGTAAAGGCAGTCTCTAAGTTTGGTGCCTACTTTACAACGTACTAGAGTCTCTAGATGGCACTGTAGCATATTCACCATACATTTGTCCTCTTATTTGCCTTGTAGACAATACTATTTTCACTTTCCTAGAACAGTGGCAGACTAAACAAATTACATGTGCCACATCACTGCCAACTGTGATGTGTTCTTCTGTCAGGCTGCATAGGACTTACATGACAAGGGAATGTTACTCCTGAAGATACAGCACAGTGGGTTTGCTAACAAAACAGATAAATAAAACATTTAACTTCATAAGTTAAAAACCCAAGCACCATAAATAGAAAAGTAAATTTCAGACAAGGCAGTGATTGTGGACATTCTGCAGGACGATGCTGAGGCAAATCTACCAAAGAAAAGTATTCTAGAAATTCTATTCAGTAATTCTGGAATTCCCAGTACAACGTTCTGAATGGAAGAAAATTTTTAGTATTTTAAAACCAAAGGATCATACTCAATCTAAATAACCAGCAATTGAACTTTGAAACATCTTTTGAGATAATTTATAATTATGAATGCAAAAGTGCTGATGAGTGTACCACAGATCACAAATATCCTCTCACAGCTGGTGGCTTTACAAGCAATATTTGGTAAGTACAACTGACACACTCTCTCATACTGCTTCCTTTTTTCTCTTTCTGTCTCATTCCTGCGTAGAAGGATGCAGATGGTAAAGAAGAAAGGTTTGCTGTCATCGCTATAGTTAGCTGCAGTAAAATTGTGGCAGTAATACTAGCCAACACTGGAAACAGAAGGAAGTTGTGGTTGCCTCATCCCTGGAAATGTTCAAGTCCAGGTTGGACAGAGCCCTGAGTAAACTAATCTAGTGAAGGTGTCCTTGCCTATGCAGGGGGGTTGGTACTAGATGATCACAAAGGTCCCTTCAAATTCCATGATTCTATGATATACAGTAGGCCTACTTGAAAAGTATCTCACAAGCTTAGTACATAGTTCTGTGTTTGCTATCACTACACTTACACCTGAACTGGACTTCCTCCACTGCATTCCAGTTGCTGTGTGTAAATTTGAAGCTCAGTGAAAAACAATTAGTGAAGAAAAATGGATTAAGGGAAAGATTAAATTTTTTGCTTCTCTTATGGGAGTCTGCATGCATTGTTTTAGGTGTGTAAAGTGGATAGAAGTAAGTGTTATTGCCATTTCATGTGACATGAAAGGTGACACTGTTTTTTTAAAAAGAAAATTCTGCTTGCACCCTATTTTATTTTCACTGCCTACAAACAAATCTCTATCTCTTATTAAATTTAAGTAACCTTGGGAAATGGGTTTTTTTAAGCTGTGATGGCAGAAGAGCAGAGAAGCACTCCTGTGCTGCATGAATGCTTCTCAACATCCTTCTCCATATAGGAAGCAACAAACTACTGCTTTATCCCCATAGCAGATAAGGGAGCACTCCAGCTTGATTTACTTAATCCAGTTATCAACAGTAGTTGCACAAAATCTAAGGTCTTTTCCTACTGAATCATTCATTCCACGCATGCTAAGTTCAGGAGGAAGAAGTTGTGAACTGCACTGCATACAAGTATAATACTCAATCAACAGCTGAATGATTTTTAGCAAAACAAGAATACATTATCCCTTCCACGTCTTACTGACACCAAGTTGCAGTGCCTCTCATGTCATATGGGAAGGTCTGTTAAACATCAGGTTCAAGTCTATAAAAATCAGGCAAAAATTGTTATTAACATCTACAGATTTAACCTCTGCTAAGTATTAATTTCCTCCACTGTCTTTCACATTATTTGTTCCTTAAGAACTGTTTTCAAGCTGTAAAAGTGGAAAAAGTCTGTCAAAGCTTGTTTGGTGCCCAGGACCACTGTGGATTTAGTCCAGGGCTTGGCTGGGGTTTCAAGCGAAATTCAGGGGACTATTCCACTATCTATAGTTGTTCACATCTCTGTGCTTATACCTGTATCACAAACTGCCTGTTTTAACAATCCTCCTAGCTGTCATGCGTTTAGTATAGAATTAAAACCACAGTGAGTTAGAAATAATTCCACAATCCCATTGCTAGAATGCAGTCTTCCCTATCTCATTTGAGCCTCTTAAACTATGGGGTCTTTCAGCTTCCTTCAGAGTTGGGTTTTCTAAAAATTAAAAAACTAGATAAAAATAAAAAGCATCTCATGAAAGTGTCATGGGGTAACAGAATAAACTCTTGACCTATTTTAGTTAGGGTAAGAATCCTGCTGAGTTTAATTATCCTGGCATCTTATAAATTTGCCAATAAGCAAAACATTTTGGGTATTTTTTTGAAAAGTTGTCACAGTATGTTTGGATCACTCAGATTTAGAGGGCAATGTTTTTTTTTTTATATATGAGCTCATTTTTTAATGAGCTTGTATAAACCAACAGGGGCTCAGTCACCTTTTGTTCAAATTTTCAATTAGTTGCCATTCAAGTAATGAGGTTTCATAATCTGTAACACTTAATTTGTGCACTGTAATGGTTTAGAGTAAGGGTCTAAATTGGTTTGGGTTGGTGCCTGCAATTCAAGCACAACAAAAAGCTCTCATTGAGGATTCAACACTCAATGAAGCACTTTGCTAAAAAGAACAGAATTTACTAAACTCATCACCAATAAGGAGAAAAAAATCCCAAATAAGTAAAAGAATCAAAAAAGGTAAAACAGAAACTGTATCACAATGTCTTTACACACACTCTGAGAGAAACGAGAGACAGCTAACACACTGGTTTTTGGTCTTAGGCAAGAGCTCTGGGGCAAGAGAGTGTACACCAACACTCATAACCAGAAAGCCACCACACTTCCAGAAGGAAAAGGGATAGGAGGTGGGTGGCAGAAATACAGTACAAAATGTACATTTGGTGCTTGTGAAAAACTTCCTTTTCCAGTCCCTCTTGCAGATTCCCTGATGTCTCAGGCATACTTCTAGCTCCTCTCAACTTGGGGATTCTTCTTTGAGGCTATAGCAGCATCAAATGTGGACGATATAACAGAATCCAAGACTCTCTGTTTGCCAAACGTTTAGGAGGCCTGCTGCCAGGAACTGGAATGAGCTGGTGCTGGCTTTCTATGTTTGAGCCCTCAGAGAAAGAGGGGAGGGCTGTGATCTCACCCTTACCAAAGGTGGCTGCAGGCATCAGCTATACGCTTCTTAAATACCTCCAGGGATGCCGACTCAAACCCCTGCCTGGGAAGGCCATTCCAGTGCCTGTAAAGAATTTCTTCCTAATATCTAATCTAAACTGTAAAGAATTTCTTCCTAATATCTAATCTAAACCTCCCCTGCCTCAACTTCTGACTGTTTCCCCTGGTTAATGTGAGGGTGTAGTCCCAGAGACAGTGGTCCATCTTTAAAAGCAGCAAAACAGCAACACAAGTACAAAAAGCACTTCTCGCTGTATCCTTTTAAAAAGGAATCTCAAAGCAAACCCAGTTGTTTTCATATATGTTTTAAACAGAGTATACTGAAAAGCAGCATTATGGTTGTACATAACACAATGCTGTAAGGTTTTGCCCTAGATAAGCAAAACCTCCCATTAATGTGGTGTGTTGACAGGGCAGAGAATGACTAAATACTTCAGATTAGTCCAGTGTGAATTGTGATACTGTGAGTGTTGTTGCAGTTATAAGCAAGATAAATTCTCAGATTGCATACATCAAATGCAAACCATATTTTTGTGTTACCAATCAGATATTTTAATAGTTTCAAACCTTCATGAATCTTAATAAATCTTAATAAAATCTTATTTCTTTCAGTATTAGAGTAATGAATGCATTGTGCTCTCAAACATTCTCTATTTTGTTTTGTAGCTACATCTTTTCCTATGCTAGACATGTTTAACAGAAACCTTGAGAAGTCATAATTACCAGAATCACAGCAACAGGTATTTCATATACATTTGATCTTAAAGTAATAAAATTTTTAGAATGCTTTAGGAAATTTTATGCTAAATCCTAAATATAATGTGTGGACCTGATGTTGAAATCCTCTGAACTTCTAAAAGTGTTCAGACTAGATGACTACTGTAATCTTCCCTTCTGGCTTTGAGAACTATTCGTTTATGCACCAGTGAAAACATCAGGACCACTTGGAATTAGGATACTCATTATCAAAAGAAAGGTTTCCTGACTCAGAAGTATGTTTATCCTTTTTTGGTGGCAGAAGCCTTTCTATAGTTCCCATTAAAAGTAATTTAAAAGTAATAATTTCAGAGTATTTTAAAGTATTTCAGCTACATAAACTGAATATTTCTCAAAAAAGTAATAAAGACAGAAGACCTGCAAAGGACAAGAAAGGGCAAAGAGAAGAAATAGGAATTATCTTAAGTGAAAAAGATTATAGTTGGTCTAGGGAAGGAGGATGGCAGTATACATGGAAGAACATCTGTGGAACAGATAAAGTACATCAAATGAAGATGAGATTCTGCAAATCAGACAGGAGTAAATTAAGGCTGAAATGAATAAAAATAACAATAAAAACCCTCTTGAAACTCACGGCAGCTGCTAGAAAGGAAAAATGCCACATTTAGCTCTTTTTATGAAAAAGATCATATGATGTGAAACAGTGTTCCTCCTGCCAAGAAGTGAACTACAACAGAACTATGCCAACTCTGATTACCGGACCCTTTTGTTCAGCTATACTTTACAACAGGGCAGAGCATTACCCTCTGTATATTTACAAAAATACCGATTTGTGATAGTAGAAAATGCCTTTTATTTAGGTAGGCAACTCATAATTCAGCATGAAACAGAAAACTGCATTTATAAAAAAGGCCCCATATTTATTCAGAAATACCAATCTGATGTTTTAGTATTTTGGATTTAGCCATGTGTAGAATAACAGGGGAAATAAGGAAATGGGCTCTGTGAATCAGCAAGAAATCAGCCAGATACAGGAATTTATTCATGCTAGATCAGTTTTGGACTTTGTTGTCCGGTTTGGAGTATTTTTATACAACAAATTTGTTACCTAATCAACAATATAACAGTCTTCATGAGTGAGGTCTCAGGTCTGCAGTTCAAATATGTAGGGTCAGATTTCAGGAGTAACAGAAAAAAAACCAAGTCAGAGTTCAGTATTTTCTATCTAATACTATAATTTATGTGGTCAAGAATAACTGTACAAGAGACCCAGAAGAGATGTCTTGAGTACCTGAGTAGAAACAGGGAACCTGGCATCCCTACAGCACTCCCTGCAGAATAAATGTGGCTTCTGTTAACTCGCTTCCAAACTGCACAATCTCCTTCATAGAACAGGGAAGTTATTTAATTTACCATACTGAGTAAATGTGTGAGATTAAAATGATCTAATGTCAACTCTACTCCATCAATTTGATCTTAAGACAAGCAGAACTTAGAAGTACTGGTTTATTGGAAAGCACATCATTTTTATGGATACTACACTGCTTTTATTATTTTTTATATGTAAAATGGAACCTTTATTCCTTCACTGGATTTTCAGTTTTCCAGGAAGTTTTCTGGGTAACTATCAGTGGAGGTCTCCGGACAGTTTCCACAAGTAACAATTCAGCTCTAGGGTTTTGAAAAGATATAATGAACTGTGTTAGTAGTTTATAGAGAGATCTAAGTACCAAAAGACATGTGTAATTTAGTTAATCAGTTTTTTGGGGAAAAAAACCCTAAGTTCTCCTGGTGTTACTTATGCTATAATCCACATATGTAAAAGCTCTTGAGCTATACGCACTGAGTTGAGGTTCTGGCCTGAGGTGCAACATTGCTCTCATTTAACAAATTATAGCTGCTAATTTGAAAAACCTAGGAACAATAAAAATGCCACTTCTGTGCATATAATTTGAGATAAACTACAGCATCATAAATTTGATATATGTATGCCATAATATGCAATAAATTTTCAAAACAGTATTTATAAAATATGTACTCCTTACTCCTTGCTCTTAGTCAATGTGCTTTGCTAGCACATTTTAAAGTTCAAATGAGTCACAACCTCAATATACAGGCAACTGAGATCATATCTGGCAGATACAATCTGCATTCAAACTGGAAAAGAGAAGATGTACTAATTCTTGACACACCAAATACAAATTTAGAAAGTTGCTAACATAAGGACAGTAGCATTTGTGGTACTGCAAATGTTTGGACTGCATTTATGAGCCATATAAAGAATAAAAATTTTTTATTCTTACAAATTGTGGACTAAACTACATTTTGTTTGCTTGTTGGAAGATCGGTTAGATTCATGTCCCCCTCCAGAGCTTCCAGAAATATTTTTCATATAAAACTAAGAAGAGTTTATTCCAAATTAATTACAATTAAACCATTAGCCATGCAGCAAGTTACTTTTGTATGTGTAACATCCAGCTAATAAAGAAGTATTCTTTTCCAGAAGTTTTAAAAATAACATTTATCTTTAAAAAGCAGACCTCACAAATGCACAGTAGGGCAGATAATTGTCTTGATATTTAATTTTAATTCAAAGCTATCCGAGCACACTCACTGTAATTTTTGTGAGTTCACATCACAGTAAATGAAATCAGGATCAGGATTCAGATACAAGTTGTTTGTTCAGCTGGTTACATATTTGGAAGGAATTTCTAGTGCTTTAAATTAACATCAGATCTATCCACCTTTCCATTTGCCTGCCACAAAAAGACATTCAAATCCTTGTATATCAGATAATGCACATTCCTGAAACTTCCTGCTTATTTTCAGATATGAGGTATCCATACCATTCTTATTACAGCTGAGCACATTTTTTCTACACTTTTACTATTTGAGCTACTTGTAGCAGCTCACCTGCTTTGAAATTAGAAGAGGACAATAGCCGTAATCTTATTTACTTTGTTCATTCTACATAATAATAAAAATTGCATTAAGTTAAGTAAATCACAAAGGTAGGCTAAGTCATAAAATTATAATTTGTAAGGTAGCCTAGAGACTTGGGTATGTGCAATTGGAACGCTGCACATCAGAAAAGAACCTGTAGAGATTGATGGGTGCTTGAATATGAGCCTGCAGCGTGCCCAGGTGGCCAAGAAGGCCAACAGCATCCTAGCTTGTATCAGTGCGGCCAGCAAGAGTACAGAGGTGATTGTCTCACTGGACTTGGCATTGGTGAGGCCACATCTCCAGTACAGTGTTCAGTTCTGGCCACCTCACTACAAGAAGGACTTAAGCGTGCTGGTTCATGGTTTAATGGAGACCTTGCAGTGATGGCTTGAGGCTTGGATCTTACTGGATGATCTTAATAAGTCTCTTCCAACAAAAGGTATTCTGTGATTCTGTGACATGCCCACCCAGCTTGATGTCATCTACAGGCTTACTGATGGTACACTCAATTTCCTTATCCAGATCACTAATAATTTTTGGTGGAAGAATTTTTATCACTAGATTATTCATCTGAGGGCCCTGCCTGTGACTGAGGCACAGAGCCATTGAACAATTGATAGATGTTTTTTACGACACATATTATTTTTTGTTTCATCATCTACTAACAGTACTGTCACAGACAGACCTATGCACTTCACTCACAAAGGAGAAATTACAATATATTTATTGATAATAGTAAATGGAAATTCACTAGATCACTTTCAGCGTGGAGGACAGGGTCAGACAAGCTGCCAGAAGAATCTCCCACTTAAAGAACACTATGTGCACAGTTAATCTTACTTAAATATTGCCTTAATCCAGATTCAAAGTTTTGTATGCTATTAGTCACTTAGCAAGGATGTGCTGTGGCAAGGAGTCTCTCAATCTCGAGGAGTATCTTTGATAGATATCCCTGTCTAAGGGGGGATGCAAGTGTACAGCCAGCTGCTGTGCAGGAGAGCATAAAGTGCTCTAGGGCTGACCACTATCTATAGGGGTAAGGTGATTGACTCTTAGTCATATTTACATACCGAACTTGCACTTGAGTTTATTTCTCAAGTTACCCTTGGCTATTGTACTGCTATCTGTTTCGACTACATCTCTATTGAGCAGGATGGAATCATCACATCCAGAGACGTCATTATTGCAACACTATATCAGAAGCCAAGTACAGAAGATAAGGGTCATGTTGATGAGGGGTGAAGCACACTGTCACAAGTACTGCTTGGAAAAAATCCTGTGGAAGCAATGATTCATAATAATCTGGGTTTTGCTACTCAAATATGCCTATTGCAATTAACTTTATGAATTAACTTCACATAAAATAGTGAAGTAACATTAAAAGACAATCATGCCAAAAAATTTAAGCAAAAAATAAATCAAAAATCCTACTGTTATTCACAACTCATGGTCAGAAAAAACAAAGTATATGACAACTCAGGTTGAAAACAGTACAAAAACTGAACTCAGGGCAATTCAAAAGAAAAGCTTTGAAGTCAATTGATTGCTGAGTCAGTGTTACTCTGTGACATCCAGCAATAAATGCCTAACTTCAAACATGTAAGTAGGACAGCTTAACTTATTTGCATTATGGCAACTTTATATTAAAAAATGCAAATGAGTATCAGACACATCTACTTCAAAGAACCTGCTCCTGAAAAGGTAGTTAAAAGCATAACTGAATTCCACACACTTCTACTGTCCATATGAAAAACTAGATGGTTTTATTTTGTGGGGGTTTTTTATATCTACTTAATTTGTACATTTCTAGGCCTCTCAGAGAATCATATGTTTCCATATCACTGATGAATAATCCTGAGTTATAGACAAAAATAACTTGACATTACATTTCAACAAAGCTCTTGCTATAGGTAAAAAGCAATTTAAAGAGTGCAGAAAGTATACATATGATAAGCTATGACATGCTGCTGCTTGGGCAAATGCTCATTTTTATGAAGCAGAATATTTGCATCTGTCATAAGTCAGCAGTACATAAAACACAACAAGGCACAGGTAAAAATTGAATGTGTGGGTCTATGCAAGCAGTGCCAGTTACAAGCAACTTCAAGGAAGAGGAGGATATCCCTTTAGTTTACTACAGGTAATGAACATTTGATAAAGACTGCTTTGCTATGTCAATGAGATCCGTAAGGAACAAAAAAATAGATAGTTAGGTCAGAGTAGTATCTCAGCAATGCATTCAACTTCAACATTAGATAGAATTCATTCCTCAATGCATAATGTAAAGTGAATTACTTAGCACAAACAGGTCTATAAGTCAATGATATTAGCTCATAGACTTATAAAATGTTTTGTCAGTGAGATGAGTTTACCAACATCAGTAACTTTTGCAGAGTGGAACATTATGACGGTGCTGATGGCATTATGTTCCCCTCCCTTGTCACTGGTGAGGTTCTAATGGGATTGTCTAATAAAATAGGAGTCAAAAAAGACGTATTTCTGCATCATGTAGACTATATAAAAAAAAACCAAACAGATAAATTAGGGATGGAAAAAGGTCTGTTAACTAGACAAACAAAACATCCCATATCAATTACCTTATTCTGCATCCTGCTACCTGTTATCTTTCTTTTTATGTGCTTTCAGTGTAAAAATTAATACTTCTTTATGTTCTGTATCAGCAAAACAACTCCTACATAGTGTATTTGTAAAATATACACTAAACAGTACATGTGGGTTTTTTGATGGGTCATTTCTCACACCATACATCAGGTTTTCCTCTTAACCCTCCATTCATGCATTTTGTTGGCACAATATAAAGGCAGTTTGGCTGGCCCTACAGATGCTGAAATTACACCCTTAGAAAGGCCAGTGACATCGTTTTTTTGTTTAAAGCATTGTTCAATACTACATTTTCACTGAATTAAAACATTAATGAGGAAAAAAGAGAATCTATGCAGTACCATCTCTTCTCTGAGTAAACAATAAAACCCCTCAAAAACAACTAGAGAATGCAAACCCATAGACATATCATTACTAGTAGCCTTTGAAGTGACCACAACTGCCAAAGATGTAATTAAATTCTGCATCTAGCACTCTACCCACTGAAAAAAAAAAAACAAAACAAGGCATTTTGCTATTTCATCAGGGGCTCACAACTTATGTGTTTTCATTTTCTTTAAGCCAACCCAAGAATGGTATTGCCTCCCAACCTCCAGACTTTTTTTAGGTTGCGTTCTACAAACAGATAATAACAGGAATAACAAATTATCATTATTTTGCTAATTCAGATGCTGTTTTTCTGCTATGTATTTACAGGAATTTGTTGTGATGATTGATATGCAATTTTAAAGCTGTCTTAAATTCACTGAAATGATTATTTATTCTCTGAATACTTGCGTTTGAGATCTAACGGAAATTGTATTGGTGAAGTGAACTATGTATGGCTACTTTTTTTAAAAAGCTTGTGTGGATTATTGCGGCTGGGTTCTGCTTCTGAACACGAGATAGAGGACTGTCAACGAGAACGTTTAGCAGGCAACGGTTTGCATGCAGTTATAACATTTCAAGGAATAAAGCCTTCAGTAATTGAAGAAGCTATAGATAAAGCTGATTTACAACAGGCACATTCCCTTGACAAAGGAAACACATGATCTTAGGGCTTCCATGTATCTATTTTAATAACTATAGATAGTTGAAAATACCAATTTGTATTTCATAAAGCTATGTTAGATCACATTAATCACTATCCAGATTGCAAAGGCACTTTCAGAGAGTACAAAATTTCCAGAGATAAAAAGAAAAGACATAGAACAATTGTCTTGAATCCATCAAAACCAGTATGAATATCTGTGAACAGTAGTCTGAGACTTTCGGACACTAAGCAGCCCTTGTGAAGCCAAGTCCAGAGTGCATACTGTCCTCCCCAACTCTGATAACATTTTATTCAAAGATACATCTTTATTATATCAAAATTAATTAAACTTAATGTTGTAATAGCTTTTGTTTATTTTGACTTAAGGCAGGTTCCAAATCCCAAAGTCACATAGTTAAACCAAATTGTTGAAGATTAATTTGTCCACTACATAGGTACTGTTAAATTCACTTTCTCAAGGCTAATTAATAATTGATCATTGTTTTACAGTAAGGCTTTTATATGGGGTTGATCTGCTGCTTACAAACTTTGTGAAACAGCATGAAAACTTCAACTGCAGAAATTACACAGAAACACACTGTGCACGGTAATCTCCACATTCATTCTGGAACACAGTTCAGACTGTACAATTTAATTTCAACATATATTGCTGTATGTGACTACTGGAAACAGAAGCAAGTCCCAGGATGACACAGAGTATAGAAAGTCTGGTGTTGCTGCAGGCTTGCAAGGCAACCAACACAAGCTGTGCTAAAGTAGGAATCACAAAACACTAGGCCTTGCTCCACAAGACCAAGTCAAAGCCCTGCTTTCTCTTAGCAACAGCCAACAGGAAAATAATTTCTTAGATTAGAAATAAGAGGAAAAATTTTATGAATCCACTATGTACAATATGAAATCTAATCAAATTCTTACAAAATAAGCTTAAGAATAAAATAATATTAAAATCAACAAAAAAAAAAAAAGAAATGGGACACAAGTAAGCTCTGAGGAAAGCTTCAACTCACGCAAACAGTGTAAAAGCAAGAAAAAGATGTGCACACATAAAACATTCGATATTCAATCCAGCTTAGGTTGAGATCTAACAAGTCCCTTACTTGTCACTAATTTGACATAGCAAATAGCACAGCCACCAAACTGTGAGAAGTAAACACAGCAAAGAAGTAAAACAAGATCTATAGCCGCTATTCGCATCTACTTCCCATAAGTTTTGTAAAGAAAAGTATCAGAAATGGAATATTTTTCCCCACCTTCTGTTCCTTATAAGAAACTCAGTGGTTTTGACAGTCGGGAGGGGGGAGGGGTGTGTGTGTAAAATTTGCTTATTTTCACTGGGAACCAAGAATAATCTATAGAACCTTGAAACTATAATAATTTTTATTCCTCTAATCTTCAGTTCAGGCACCTTTTCTGTTATTGGAATTAATGCATGGTATTTATATCAAAATGGCCCTTGTTAGAGCACATCTCAATGCCATTTGATTGCAGCACTGTCATTTTAAACATTTGCCCAAGACGTGTGTATATGTTTTCAATGTTTAGTTCTTTATAATATTTCAAAATACTAAAGCTGTACTCCTGTATCATTATCTGTGTGCTGAGAAAGCATAACTGCCCAGCTTAACAGTTACCACATATAACTGTTTACCAACTCCTCTTCCCCATTTAATTTGCACTACTAATTTCAAGTGCTGTTTTTTTCAGTCATCTAACAGACTGTTCCCACTCTCGATCTTTATCATCTATTTCTAGTGTTCTGCAGTGTCCATGTTTTCTTCTTTCCTTTTTGCAATGGTCTTTGGACATATCACGTCTATTTTTCTGTAACATTGCTTTGTATAGTAACAAACTTCATGTAGCTTCTAGAATAGAGAACAAACTCCATTTTAAAGGCTGAATCATGTCCACAAAGTTAATATCATTAGTCATAAAAGGTATTGATGATCCTTGCACTTTATTGTTGCATTACCTAATGCTACCACAAATCAGAACATGCTTTTTCATATTCTACAGAGGTATGTGCTTTCAACAGTGCAAGTTAATATGTTCAATGGAATCAGAGAGGATCCAATACAGGCACTAGGCTTTTAGCCTGCTCTACTTTCACAGCAGTAAAAAAGGAAGAGACCAAGCACCTGCAGATTATAAACTTTCTGAATCCAGGATCCGCCATAGTAACAAGTAACTAGGCTTTAAGGCACAGGTAACATTGGACAATAAAGTTAGTCTAGAAACACTGGTTTAATTGAAAGGACAAGATAACCCAAATTCTACTTCTTACAGCCTTATCTAACTGTAGAGAGCACAGACTGTTGACTGTTTTTCGCTGCAGCTCAGGGCTTTCAGCATTAGTGCTGTGCTCTCCAGTAATATAAACAATAGTTATGAGTTGACATTCAGCAATAGAACTATACCAGCTATAGATCTGACATTTTATATCCCCTCATTATGGTAAAGTTTGTTTTTAAGTACACCACAGACTCCACAAAACATGTTTAATGAGAATCTTCTCCGTTGCCAGCAAAAAAACCCTACTGCAATGCAGTTCCCCTGCAACAAAAGGGCACACAATAAACTGAAGCTAAATCTTCCTCTTTAGCAAAATGTTTTGCATAACTAATGTAAACGCAGCCTGAGGACTTTGGTTAGACAGTTGTGAACATGCTTGAACTTGATCAAGGCTTGTGAAGAGCTGCTATAGTGCTGTGTTACAAAATCAGGGCTGGCAATAGTACTTCTGTCATTTAATGTAAGGCTGCAGAGGAAACAAGCGATTCAGACTTATTGTGACACCAAACAGTAGTACTCAATTTTGTTTCAACTGAGAAGGTACTTCTCAAAGCAGATATTAGTTAATAGTGTGTTTGTTATGCAGACCTTTATGCCTCAGCTCCTGATACATAATTAAATGTGCTACTGCTGAAATACAAAACCAAACACTAGAACACTCAAAACTGAATGGAAAGTAGAGTCAGAGAACACAGAATAATGCATAAGAACATCTTGGTTAGGCAGTATTGCAGTAGCATAAAATCAACTTCAGCCATTCAAGTCTAAAGGTTTTTCTCAGGATCATTTAATGAACACAAAACCTTTGATGCATCAGGTTAAAAAAAAAATCTTTGCATATTTATTCTATGTTAGAGAACCACAGAACTTACTCAGGTACCAGATTTCTGCTTACAATTCTGAAACATGATGAAAAATGAAGGCTAAATGATAGGGAGAAAGAGGAAAAGAAAGTCTTAGAAAAACAGAAGTGAGCCACACATGTTATAGATTACAGCTAAATTGTGTGTGTGGGGGGGGTGGGGATAAAATAATCATAAATAATTAGTGTCTCTAATAAAAAATATATATGCTGAACATATAACTGACAACTTGACATTTTCTCTGCATATTTGATTTTGAAAAGTAAGTTAAAGGTAAGTCGTGCAAAGGTTAACTGTGTCATTACCACCTCCCAAACTTTTTCTCTGAAGCACAAACTAAACTTTTAGCTACCCACACTATAAATAAAAATTACTGTTATTGAACATAAATTTTTCTGATAATTGTTCCATTTTCGAACAGGAGAAATTTAGTTCAGCCGTGTCATGACAGCTATGAAACAAGCAGCTCGTAAGTTCTAGTGATGTTCTGCATTGAGTTCTATGTTCACTCAAATAATTTGATAAGACTGCCAACTAAAGAACACAGAAGCAGCAGTCACATTGTCATGAGCTGGTTGAGCCTTCTCCTTTGATCCCTTCACAGTAATGACCATCAGTGATACCACAGTAGAACAGCACTTTAATTCTCAACAGCCTGGCCCAAATTCTCTCTTCCCATAGAATGCAGTCAAATCTTTGTCTCAGCAACAATCTTACCTTGAATAAATATATATATGTGTTCTTTCACAAAGAGAGCTCTTGTACCTGGCAGGACTAGCCAAAGTGTTGAAGTGAAGTACATTAATGTAACTCCTAATTGTTTATTTCATGTATAAGTCTCCTACACAAATCCATCACAACTGTGCTAAATTACTCTTTCAAAAGTTACAATTGCAAAAAGATGTGTTAGTCCTTCATAAAACAACCCTAAAAATAGCAATTCCACTGAAGTTCCTATTGAGATTAAAAGTCTACCAACTAATATTTACTTAATAAACCATCTCTGCTATACTGCTAACTAATCTCTGAATACTGCTAACTAATCTCTTTGCCCCAATCACTGTCAGTGATAATGTGTCTAGTAAACAAGATTATCACTGTTAACATCTATTACACAGTTTTGGTGAATAAAATACCCATGATGGTAAATAGATTTGCTCTATTTAAAGACATTAGCTTCTAATTTCATTGCATTGCCCTTCTTTTATTTCAATCTAATATTTGTTTAGAAAAATTTATCACAAATAAGCAAAAAACATCAGTCTGCATCTGCTTCTGAAATTGGTCATCTGAGAGCAGATAGTGACTGGCATGATCTTTAAAAACAGATTGTTCTATATGATGAAGAAGCATCATTTATTATTCCATGTTAAAATTTTTCTCTACAACAAAAATATTCACCAACATGTCATGACCGAAGTGTAGCAAGCAGTTCTTGGTCTTGTTAAACCTCATACAATTAAGCTTGGCCTGTACAGGTCCCTCTGCAAAGCTTTCCTACCTTCAAGAAAATTGGCATGTCTGCCCAATTGGTGTCATCTGCAAACTTGCTGAGGACGCACTCAATCACCTCATCCAGGTCACTGATAAAGACTGTCCCAAATACTAAGCCATGGAGAACACCATTTGGAACCAGGCACCACTCTGATTTAACTCAATTCCAGGCCAATTGTTCTCACTACTTCAAATGGATAATAGCAAACTTGTAATATAAAGGTTGTAGGGATGAATGACAGCACAAGGGCTCTAGGGTCAATCACCAGAATCCAGCCTTTTCACAAACAGAAGGCTGTTTTAATTGCTTCCAAAACATATTTTCTGAATACATCACATATAGTGAGGGTCAGGCCTTCTTTAATGATACAAATGAAAGGACATTTGATATCACATTTCTTGCTGTAAATGTAGGCACATCCTTGCAATACACTTTTGCAATCTTAAATAGAGCTGAGCAAGACCACCACCAAAACATTCAGCAGCTGTTACACTTGAGAAGATAGAGTTGAAGCTGAACAATCCTAGAGATGTATTCTGCATCTTCCTATATCTGTAGTCATCTGAACTATCTTCTGTTCTGCTGGAGCCATCATCTTCCATTTTACTTTGACACTATCACCACACTTCTAATTTCTAATAGAGACAGCATTTCTACCTCTCTTTCTTGAAAACAAAGGTTAAAAAAATAGGACTACACTTAGAGTCCAAATTCACACTATAAGAAAGTTAAAAATAAACCACTAATGCACTAGAAAATGATACAGGAATTGTAGTTGTAAGAGAAAAAGTAGGCATTGTATAGTCATTGTTTTACAATCTGTACCTCTACACACAGTTCCTGTGTCCAGCTGACATGTAATATGCACCATTCTGGGAAATAGGAAGCCTGCATCTCCAATGCTTGGTTTGGACTCTGTGATGAAAGAGAAGCTCTGCCTCACAGTGCTATTGTCTCCTTATCTCGGAGTAAATCATGGTTCACTGCATTTTTTTATTCATCCTTGCTGACCTTTGGGTTTGCTATGATTGTGGGTGTTTAGATATATGCAGCATGTTGCACCTGCCTGCTTTGAATCCACTTCTTTAATCCTTTGGGGAACAGAAAATACAACGATTAGCTGGAAGGCCTTGCCTTACTATGTGCTGCACACGAGTGTTGCAGTGAATGTTACATGGCCCGTTCGTTTTCCTCTGGGAGACCGTAGCTTGGCCAATAACTTCCAACACCACTAAGTCTCCTTGTTGCACTTTCAAGAACTCAACTTCTGTTGTAATTTCACCACTTTCATGAGCTATTGATGAACAAAGAAACTGTCTTGACATGATTGAAAGGAAAATTGAGTAGAGCTAGTATATAATTGTTTGCATAGACACCTTTTTGGTGTCAGTTATATACACTCCACTTCTGAATTTAGATAAAACCAAGAACCAATCCCAGATTCAGGTAGCAAATAATGATCCTATTCAGAAATAAATGACATGATACAGTATGTGACTGTATTTGTTTACCTATAAAATAAATAGATAGAACAATAGCTGAGTAGACTGTGGAAAAAAAAAAAAAACAATAAAAATTAATTGCTTACATTCAAACATATTAAAATGGCCTTGGTAGCGGCAAATCACACCAGGTTTTCATCATTCAATATCTTGAGCCTTGTTAATCTCACCTCAATTTTAAGAATAGGGTAAATGGGGAACTCATACAGAGTTATAAGTTTGATACAAAACAGTGCATTATTTTTTCCCTAGCATATCAGTGATATTAAACAAGGCTTGGAACTTGAGCTAGATTCACATCTGTTTTCCACACCTCATGCATTTCTACAATAGTAGTCCAGAGGCACGCTGGTTGTACCTTTTACAGAGAAAAAAGGTAGAAAGAGCTCCTTTTGGCAGTTTGTGTCTTGACACAACCTCCTTGCCTTCATTTCTCTTTAGGTTTGGAGAACACTTGTTTTGTGTCTATTTTAGAGTCCTTCTCAGCAGGTTAACAACAATACTTGCAAAGATGTTTTTGCCCTGTTCACGTAGATCACACCTAAGAGTTTAGCATGGGCCTTGAGAATAGAAAGATGAGATGGAACAGAACAATTTGACCAAATTAAAAATTAACTTTAGCACAGAACTATAGATGTATGAGTCTGTAAACTATTGAATTTTTATACTAAAATGATTTTGCAGCCTATTTGATTAAGAAAAAATGAAAATCATAGTTTCTTGCAACACTAGTTACCTCCGGATTCTAGTCTTATTTCCTATAGTCCAGTTTCTCTCCCTTCAGCATATTCAACACAATTTGGCAAAGAAATGAAGTATAACTTACAAGGATGTACTAACATACAAGATTACAAAGTATTTTTTAATAACCTTCATGAAAAAGCGTAGGTAGTATTGTTGACTGATAATATTACCCTGCAAGTATGGGAAGCACACATAGAAGAGGGTTGTATTGAAATAGAAATAATTCAGTATCTAGCAAATAGGATAGTAGATAACAAATTTCAGCATCTGGACACAATGTAATTTTTGTGAGAACGGAGTAAATTTTTTCAGATTTGGTGCTGTTTGGTCTGGTTCTTTTTTTAGGACAGGAACAACATCTTTGAGTTCAAAATATTCATACAAGTAACACTGTTTTATGAAGTCTAGTTTCCCTCAGCATTTCCCATTATAAAAACGTATATATTTCTGTAAAGGTGTCTTGGGTTTATGTGAAAAGGTTTTGGTAGCAGAGTTGGCTTTTGTGTGAATAGATCAGTGGTTGTCCCATAACTGTTTCACTCCAATGGCTCACTACAAGCCAAATGTGAGCTTATCAACCAAGTAATAATAAATCATCTACAAAGAGGAGGAAGGAAAAACAGTGAGAAACAGAAGAATCACGGCAGTTAGAGTGAACAGATGGTGCTACAGGATTCCAGAGATGTTATTTCTTGTAGCTGGTAGAAGAGCTCATGACAAATTATTCACTGAAGCCCATAAAGGACACCACATCAGAGCTCATAGAAGGACCTGCAGCCTGTGGAGACGCTGCAATGAAGCAAAGTTTTTCTGATAGCACATCAGCCCATTGAAAACTCCATAATGGAGGAGGTTTTCATTATGTGGACTGCACCCATGGAGAGCCCACATGAGAGCACATTTTTTCACTCCTGCCAGAACAGTAGCACATGGAGAAAGCCTCATGCTGAAGCAGAGGAAGAGAAAGGGAAGCAAAGGGCAACTACTGTGTAGATCATATCTCCCAGCAATTTCCTATCCATAATCTGCCACGAGGCTCAGGGAAGGAGAGGAACCTGGAATGGAGTAAACTTAGGCTTGGGAAATAGGAAAGGTATTTTAATGTTTATCTGTATTTAACAAGATCTGAATCTATTTTAATTGGCAATAAACTAATTTCTCACCCCTCCATGAGTCTTTTTTCTCACAACAGTAATCAGTAACAATCTCCCTGTATTTATTTTGACCCACTTGCTGTGTTAGGCTGTTTTCCCCACTTTTCTGCCACAGATGGGAATTTTACTTCACTCTCCATAGAACATACATGCATTCTTAATTTAAGAAGAGTGTTTGTGTGTCTCTTAGACAGAGACCCTGTTTTATAAACAATGAGTAGTTATATTTAGGAAAGGGAACTGAGGTCAGGAAAACCCCACTATATTTAACATATGTAAATACAACAGTACTATGCAAACAGCTTAAACGGTATTACGCAGCTGTAATTTGGCAGCTCACATGCCAGCAAACACGAATATGCACCCTCAACCTCCCAGCAAAACAACTGCCATCTGTATTCTTATGTTCACCTTTTATAATCTGGTTTTGTAGGACTGTAAACTTTATCTTTTCCTAGCATCTTTTGTACTTTCAAATCATATTAAATTGCAACTGGAAATTGCAGTTGATACTTTACCAGCAATTCCTCTTCTAAACTGTATTACCAAATAGATAATTTTGGCTGCTTGGTTTACCTGCTTCTACAGAAAATCCAGCCATGTCAACAAAACAGGAGAAGTGGAATGGATATTGCCATTCTCCACTCCAACCTCTAATATGTAGAGGTTAATATTAGAGGAAAACAACCCACCTCTCTATTGAAAGCAAATCACAAGAACAGAAGTAGCAAAACCAAAAGACAGCCAGAAGCAATCCCAGTGACTCTATTTTACAGCAAGAAATGCCACAAAATAAATAAATGCATGTTCCAGAAAAATAACAACTGGTTGTCAGTAGAAACTGCTGAATAATACACCAATTCAAAAAGAAAAATAAAGATGAAAAACTATGAAAAGAACAGTTATGTTGATTTTACTTATGGGAAGAAATTAATGAAAAAGTTTACATTTCAACTTCTCCATGATTTATATTAAAAAATACCTGTACAGTCTCAAGGAAATCTTGGTATAACATTCGCTGGAAGAAGAGAACCAAATTCTCCATTTCATTAAGATTAAGACTTCTATATTCCTTCAGCAAACTGCATTGACTTAGTTTTTTTTTTAGAAGAAACAGGAAAAATGTTGCACAAGGTTAAAATTAGGTAAGGTCCAGGTATATTTTTTATTGAATTTTTTTTAATGAGGATGATTTTTAAAAAACTTGATTTTGTATTCTAATTTATTCACCCATTTGATTCTAAATCTTCTACCTTAGAGGGCTGTGCAAAACAGAATGAACCTGCAAGTCAGAGAGTGGATCTATATTAAAGACTGTCTAGGAAGTCAGCAGCAGATCAGAAATACAACATAGGTCAGAAACAGAAGTATTCAGGAATCTACTCTTCAGTTATTTAATATCTTCCTTAAAGAGATTGATTATCTACCACCAAAACCACAATAAAGGTCTATTGACAGTACCAGGGCATTCTAGCCTTGCATACACTGTCCCAACTTTCTTCCCTGTAGTAGAAATACAGAAAAGTCAAGTATCCAGGCTGCATACCAGAAGACATTAGATGACTTTTGTAGGCTCCTTGACTCCACCTGATCTGACAATCCATTTGAATGATTCCAATGACTCACAAGTCTGCATATACAACAAATCAGCATTAAATCACTTTCCTACATGGCAGAAATGAGGAAACATTCTTCTCTACCCTGATTATTAGGACATCCCAGGAGATATTTTGCCTGAAATTACCATATTGTTCCTGTCAATACATGGGAAAAGACCTATAAGTAAAGGCCTGCCAAGGGTATTTAATGAAAACTAAATATTGAATTAACCCATAAAAGATGCTCTGACATCCAATGCCATTATGTTTTGTACTACCAAGTAACAACATATTGATGCTAGGCATTACTTTTATCTCGATATAACAGGTACAAAGATTAGATTTTATTTTTTTTTAGCATGCCTTTAATGGACAACTGATAAGGTGCACCTGAAACTGTGTACAAAGTCCACAGCTACATATTGTCAGGGACACGCTAAATCACAGTTTATTTTTAGTGAGTCAATCATACTTCTGTTAGTTTCTTCTGTCATTTCTGATTTTTAATGCAGTATGCATCAATGTTCAATAATGACTGATGATTTCTTCATGCTTGATAGCTTTGCATGACATAATGAAAATACAAGGCTTTATTAATCCTCTCATAAATAGAAGCCACAGGGTGTCTGTCACAGTTCATTTATATGTGCCAAGAGTAAATAAAGTGCAGCAAATGAAAACAGGGTTTATAAATACAGACAGATGTCAAGTGGTTTACACAGTTACCCAGCCTGGTATTTCCTATTAAAGATTTCCAGCTCTTACAAAAAGCTTACAAAGCCAGACTTGAAGATGCATGTATTTCCATAGATATTTTTATATTAATGCTCTACATACTTTAAATAAAAGTACAATTAAACTAATGGCCGAGTAGGAAGACATTAATATCTTAGTCTGTCTCAATATTTATAAGTTATTCAACAAGCTGGATAGGGCAAATCATAACATTTGAGAACCTCAATTATTTTCAAGGACAGGCCTAATATGTAAACCCATCTGAGTGCAAAAAAACCCAAATATTTTCTTGGATTTAGGCATCCAAATGAGAGATAGAAGATACTTTGTTCAAAAATGCAAGCTAGTCTGAATGGCTGGATACCAAGTAAAAGTTGAGTCTAAATTAAATATAAAATACACAAGCCCATACCAAACATTTTAATTGGCAAGTACTTACTGCTAGTGAGGAAGGTTCACCGAGATGCAGAGCAGATTATAATGAAAGGCTTACTGCACATGGAAAGTTCAAGGCAAGGAGAGAGAGTATTGTTCACATCCATGTGTTTTGTTTATGGTTTCTTGATGTGTAGCCTAACAACCTTGGCTAAAGCTTGTAGGGTCTTCACAGTAAAAAGTGATTTGGTGATAAAAATAGAAATCAAAATTGAGTGTGATTGAATATTTGTAAAGTAAGTTGCATAGACAAAAAGATAACCATCATTTAATTGATACTATGATGCCTGATTGTTATTGCTTGGAAGATAGAATGCATAAAGAGATCTTAGTAATATCCAAAGAGAAAATCTGATACTGTTTACAAATAAGTATAAGATGAAATAGGAGATGCAATATTGACATTATATTAACTCATGGAAGACTTTCATTCTGCCTGCTGGGGTAGATCAGATTCTCATAAAAAACACTTAAGAACTACAACAAAGAAATACATGGATAATTTGTGATGGGAAATTATTTACAGTCTACGAAAATTTAAATAAAACAGGAGATTTCAATCAGGGAAGGAATGACTGACAGAACAGCAAGACCATTTTCTTAAAAAAATATGTTTTAAAAAAACTCATCAGAATTGGTGTTGCAAAGTTTTGTTTCTTTCTTCCCTCACATACACATACCCTGGCTTCCCCTCAGCTCAAGTACAAGAACAAAATCAGAAGGCTGAGGATGCTGAAAGCTTTTCAAGCAAACACTGAAGTGTAACCTAGTGCAGTATCACACAGTATCACAGTAACGATGAGGCTGGAAAAGACATTAAAGATCATCCAGTCCAACCTAAAACCAACCAAGTAAACCTAAACATCTGACATCTACATCATGCCACTCAGCACTTCACCCAGACTAACCTTGAACACCTCCATAGACAGCAACCTGACCACCTCCATGGGCAGCCCATTCCAAAATCGGATCACTCTTTCAATGAAAATCCTTTTCCTAGAGTCTAAACCTCCCATGATGGAGCTTAAGACTATGACCCCTTGTCCTGTCTCCAGTGACCAGGGAGAAAATACTAACCCCCACCTATAANACCAGGGAGAAAAGACTAACCCCCACCTATAACCACTTTTAGGTAGTTATAGACAGCAATAAGGTCACCCATGAGTCTCCTTTTTTCCAGGCTAAACAGATCCAGCTCCATCAGCCTTTCCTCGTAAGGGCTTACCTCCCAGGCCCTTTACCATTCTAGTTGCTCTTCTCTGGACTGGTTCCAGCACCTCAACATCCTTCATAAACTGAAGGGCCTGGAATTGAACACATTACTCCAGGTGCAGTCTAACCAGTGCCAAATACATTGGGAGGATAACCGTCTCCCTGCTGGCCATTCCTGATACAGGCCAGGATGCCATTAGCCCTCTTGGCCACCTGGGCACATTGCTGACTCATGCTAAGTTTGCTGTCCACCAGTATCCCCAAGTCTCTTTCTACCTGAGTACTGTGTAATAACTTCATTCCCAGCCTGTAGTTCTGCCTGGGGTTGTTATAACCAAAATGCAGAACCCGACCCTTAGACTTGTTAAAACTCATTCTATTAGATTCTGCCCATCTCTCCAGTCTGTCCAGGTCCCTCTGCAAGGCCCTCCTACCCTCCAACAAATCAACACAGGATTTGTGATATAACCCCATCTGGCAATTACACACCACAAGCTGCTCACTAACTTACCATGTGTTAGGATGAGTGAAAGAACTTCCAATTTAGGTTAAAAAAGGTAGAAAAGACTCTGGCTTTATTATAAAGAGAATTCATTGACATTGTTTCATCACTTAGGAAATTCCTGCACCATATTCCATTGTACTCTTAAGCTCTTATATCCACAAAGCTATGAGGAAAAAAGAGCACATGCACAAAAAATAATAACACAGCCCAGAATGCCAGCAACCTAACCATTGATACAGCATTAAGAATAAAAATGCAGTGCTTAATACATGCTATACATATCCACATTAATAACTTACATTTGTTCAGGTTGAAAAGAATAGTTTACAAAAACACAAACAAAAGGAGGCAAAGACTGTACAGAGTTATCAATTTTGGTTAACTGCTTAAAGCAATAGTTGTGAACTACTCTCATGATAACTCATCTTTCAGAACCACTTATTTCTCAATTAGCCTTAGAAGGACCTAATTAACTCCTGCTGTAGATATCCATTAAAGTGTTGAGAGCTAATTACAAACTGCCTGACAACTGAAGTCCAAGAAAAACAAAAATAGGTCTTTACTGGAATGAACTTGGAAATAACAATTAATTCAGCTTTCTGCGACATTATTAATAGAAATCAGATGTTCAAATATACTACATGATAGCTCCTTTGCCAAAGATACTGAAATAAAATTTTATACATATTCTATACAGTTTTGTTTACTTATAGTGACTGTTGGCATAAATATGAAGTAGTTAGATTTAGTAAGTAATATATAATGATCTTAACTTGTTTAGAAACAGAGAAACAACTGTTAAATATATTTAATGGTACAGTAAAACATTCCTTTTATGAAAAAAAAATAAATCCAGTTTTGATGACTTTTGGTGCTGCTACAGTGTTGGGTTTCGCTACCTATCAAAAGTTGTGCTGTGGAGTCTCTCAGTAATTTCCTAAAACAGATGTATGCTTTGTTTTATGCTGGGCTCAGAATCTCAGAGTTTGTATTCAACAGATAACTGAAAATAACAGCTTTCTATAAAAGTTCTTTAGTCTGGAACTCGTTTTGTTGTCCCTTATATCAGTGGCTAAGCTAAGTTTCTACAGGTACATCAACAATACAAAGAGAATGAGGGAGAATCTCTATCCCTTACTGGATGTGGGGGGGGAACATTGCAACCATTGATGAGGAAAAGACTGAGATACATAATGACGTCTTTGCCTCTGTCTTCAATGGACAGACCAACTGTTCAGTCTCCTGAACTTGAAGATAAGGATGATGAACAGTACCAATCCCCCATAATCCAGGAAGAAGTACTTAATGATCTGCTTCTGCACCTAGACACCTATAAGTCTGTGGGACCAGATGATGTGTATCTAAGATTACTTAGGGAGCAGAAGAGTTTACCAAACCTCTTTCCATAATATTTCAACAATCCTGGTCAACAGGGGAGGTCCCAGATGACTGGAAGGTGGCTGATGTGACACCTATCTACAAGAACGGCTGGAAGGAGGATCTGGGGAACTACAGGCATATCAGCCTGGCTTCAGTACTAGGAAAGATCGTGGAGAGAATCACCTTGAGTGAGCTCTCATGGCAATTGTAGAACAGTCAAGAGATCAAGGCAGCCAGCATGGGTTTATGAAAGGGAGATCTCACTTAACCAAAATGATCTCTTTCTATAACCATGTGACTTGCCTTTTGGATGGGAGGAAGGATCTGGATGTTGTCTACTCAGACTTTGGGAAGGCTTTTGACACAGTCTCCCACAACATTCTTCTGGAGAAACTGGCAAATCATGGTATAGATAAATGTACCCTTCACTGGATTAAAAATTGGCTGTAAGAGAGAGTTGTGATTAATGGTTTGAGATCTAGCTGGCGGTCGGTCACAAGCTGTATCACTCAGGGATCAGTGTTGGAGCAAGACTTGTTTGATATTTTCATTGATGACCTGGATGTGGTGATTGAGAGCTCCCTGAATCAGTTTGCAGATGACCCCAAATTGTGTGGAAGCATCAATCTGTTCGAGGGCATGAAGGCTCTATAGATGGACTTGGACAGGTTGGATCAAGGGGCCAAGGCCAACTGTATGAGGTACAACAAGGCCAAGTGCCAGATCCTGAATTTTGGTCACAACAACCCCAGGCAACACTACAGGCCTGTGGATGAGTGGCTTGAAAGCTGCCCAGCAGAAAAGGACATGAGGGTCCAGGTGGACAGCCAGCTTAATATGAGCCAGAAGTGTCCCCAGGTGGCCAAGGCAGGATCCTGACCTGTATTAGCATGGTCAGCAGGAGAAGGGAAGTTATCGTGCCCTTGTACTCAGTCCTTGTGAAGCCTCATCTTGAGGACTGTGTTCAATTCTGGTCCCCTCATTACAGGAAAGACATTGAGATGCTGGAGCGTGTCCAGAGGAGAACTACCAATCTCATGAGGGGTTTAGAGAAGAAGTCATATGAAGAGAGGCTGAGGGAGCTGGGCATGTTTAGTTTGGAGGAGGCTGAGGGGTGCCTCACTACCCTCTACAATTACCTGAAGGGAGGTTACAGAGAGGTTTGTGTCGGCTTCTTCTCCTTGGTGACTAATGACAGAACCAATGGCAATGGTCTAAAGTTGAGGCAGGGGAGGTTTAGATTGGATATTAGGAAGAAATTCTTTACAGAAAGAGTGTGAAGGCACCGGAACAGGCTGCCTAGGGAGGTGGTCGAGTCCTCATCCCTGGAGGTATTTAAGAAGCATGTAAAAATGGTGTTTCATGACACGCTGTAGTGGCAGGCATGGAGGAGATTCTTTTGTGCTTTCGACTGAGCAGTTATTTAGAGTTGTTTTGGTGTGGATATGGTTGGACTTGGTGATCTAGGAGATTATTTCCAACCTGGATTGTGTTGTGATTTTAAAAAAATATTTCTTACAACACAACACGTGTGAACATTCAACACCACCTACAGTGGTTATAGCTCAAATCTGCTTATTCCTTGCTTTAAGTGCAGATATCCACTTTGAACAAAAAGATCCTTACCACTTAAACCACCAAGTAAAAAGCTGCTTTTTAACCACAGGCATTCACAAATACTCATAAGCTCTACAATTCCCAGGTGGTGGCCTCTTACCCAAAGTAATGAGTTTTAATCCTTTTGATTTATTTATTGCTCCGCTGGCCCTAAAATCAAGAAAATGCTAAATGAAACTGTAATAACACAATGGAATAGTTTCTTTCATATATTTGTAATGTAAATGAGAAAAACTTACCACATCAGAAAGCAGGAAAGGCAGAGCTGTTCCATGAGAGAGGATGGAAACAGGATCTGCTGACAATCCAGGGGCCAGAGCAGGGTCAGCATCACAGGTTGCTGCTGAGAGCTCACTAAAAGCTCTGGGTACAGCAAAGAGACAGAGCAGCTTATATAATCCAATTAGTGGCAGTAGGAGCTGGGGTTGCACTATGAGTCCCAAGTCCACTCAGAATTTGGCAATTAGAGACAAGAACAAAGGCAAACCTGCCTATAACATGTCTCCAGAAAACAGTGGCCAATCACCAAAAATATGTAGCCACCAGAAGAGGGTGGGGCCCAAGTGAGGCTGCCCAGTTAAAGCAAATCAGTGAGCTCAGGGCCCTGACTTATGGATCAATGGCTGAAACCACTCTTTCATCTGTTGTAATGGTTTAGCTATGTGTAGATGAACCATTAACAAAACACTTAATTCCAATTAGAAGTAAGGATAAAAATTTAAACAATTTCTAATTATTTAAATAGTTATTTAAATAAGTCACGAAGCTGGAACAAAAAGTAAATATTTATTAGAAACTAAGCTAAACAAACAAAATCTAATCTAAAGATAACTTTATCAAAATAAACAACCATTTGCTAAAACAAAAGATAAGCTACTAACATAAACAAACAATCAAAAGTGGATTGACATGCTCCACTCACCCGTGAAGCTAGAGGATAGACTAATTTAATCAGCCTTCAAGGAGTCGCTTCAAAGCCACTTGCTCAGTAGAGGATGCTATAATAGGATAAGGAATAGTTGTTTCTCTGTGTGGTGGTTCAGTCTTCTACCACTAAAGGATCCAAAGCTGTTCCTGTAACAGATAATTGAAAGATTCCTATCCTAGGGGTGTGTTGAAGGTGGATATTTGAGGTTCCACCCCTCGGACATGTTAGAACTGCCCAGACCACCCTGATGACTAATACACAAAGCAGTTGGAACTGCCCAGACCGCCCCGTTCCCACTTCTCATCTCTACCTCCTGAGGCGACCAAAGCCAACCTTTGGCTGAAGTACAAGAAAAGCGGAAAGAAGGATGGGACAGGACTCTACCCATTTGCAGCCCCTTGTCACAGAACAGTCTCTTGAGTGTTCTAAGTAATTAGAGTGGCATAATTAGAGCAGACCCCTTCCCCTCTTCTCACAGGAGTGCTGCTGGAGAGAAGAAAAAGGACAGATAAAGTCCCCACAATCCCTTCCGACCCATGTGGCTTGCATCACTGGAGTAGCTTGGCAAAAGGAAACAGAGATGGGGAGGGAATGAAGAGCAAGAGGGGAATCTGAAGAAAGAGATTTGCCAGTTTTTTTTTTTTTTATTGTTCATGGAGCTGTCTTTGTTTTCTGTCTCCTACATACACACATATATCCAGTACTGTATACGGGCTGAACTGTTCACACTATTCTCACACTAGTGAGAATACCTGTATTTAAATATACAAAAATCTAGTTTAATTTTTGTGCCTTACTAGGTGTTCTATTTGAAAATTATCAAATTTTATAATATTAAACATAACAAATATTAGTTGTGGTGCTTTTATGCCGAAAAAGCATTTTATTTTGAAGCTAGAGATAGCTTTCCTAGCAGACCTCCTGCATCAGTGTGTGGACTCCACAGGTGATTGGTGGACAGAGTCCATAAAGGGAAGACACTTCCTCCTTCTTCTCATTATCTTTGCCTCGTCTCCTGCTCCTGCTGTCTTTGCAGACAGGGAGCTCCTCTAGGAGAGGGCTCCTCCCCAATCCCCCCACTGGTGGTGATGGGGGGCAAGCAATGGCTCTCAAGCCCCTGCCACCAAAGGGTGGAAGAGAAAGTCTCAGTCTGGCTGCAACTCTGCTGTGGGCATAAGCCACAGCCCTCTTTTGCATAGGAGCTCAAAAGCAGAGAGACCAAAGAAACAAGCTGATCTCTGTATCTGCAAACCCCCTTCTGTGAGGGTGAACCTGCAGCCTTCCCCTCTTTCACTGAGGGCTCAGATACAGAAAAGCCACACCAGCTTGTTCCTGTCCTTGGCAGCAGGCCAAAGTAAGGGCAGGTCCTCCACATAGCCACTTCTACAACGAACACCTTTGAAGATGCCAGACAGAGGTGAGCTCTTAACTCTCTACCTCCCTTGGTGCCTGACCACAAGGGAGAAGAAAGAAAGGCTCTGCGTAAGGCCTATAGAAAGCTCTTGCATGAGACCCCGAAAAGCCTATATACCATAACAGGCTTGGCCACACGTAACCAGCGCCATATTTAGATTGTCTCCACCGAGCTGGCAAAGGTCCTCTATACTCTGCCACTGAGAGAGACTAAGAGAAGGTCTACTAAGAGAGAGAGAGAGAGATCACACGTATTAATCTCCTAAGCCTTTGGCAAAGAGAGAGAGCCTGGAACCCTCTGTTGTATCCTCCACATTTGACGCTGCCATGGCCTCAAAAAAGAACCAGACAGGAGCTAGAAGTATGCCGGAGGAGTCACAGAGTGTTGACGTCTGCGTGAGGATCAGGAAAAGGAACTTTTCCACAAGCACCAAATGTGTGTTTTGTGCTGTATTCCTGCCCCCCCCTCCCCTTCTCTTCTGGAAAGTGGGGTGCAGGTGTGTGTGGGGGTGCCTTGTAATGATTATGAGTGTTTGTGCACACTTCCATCTGTTCTTAGAGAACAGGTTCAGG
>VZRI01014332.1:141857-185971 GCA_013397515.1 Upupa epops | reverse complement strand
ATTCTGTGATGCTGTGATTTTGCAAAGCACCTCTTGAAATGCCTGGACAGCCTGTGGTAGACAAACTGGAAGGAGGAGAACCCAGTGCTGAGGACTTGGCTATTTTCAGATGCTTTGTGGATAATGCAAAGTTGTTTATTTGTTGCAGGTTGGGATTTCACGTTTGCTTTGTGGGTGTTAGTTCCCTGCCCCCCTCCACCTTGAGTAGATTTCAGTTTCTCCATCTTAGCTGTGTGTGGCTTCAATTACTCTGGATGTTTGTGTGGCTCAGTGTGCAGGGAAAGACTCCGGATCATTACTGTGAAATGTGTTTGATCTCCTCTTGCCTTCCATTTGAAATGGAAATAGCTACTTTTTACAGCTCCTCAGGTCCCCAAGTAATCATCCCACCAGTTCCTCCGGCAGCCCATCCACCACTTGGGAGAGCTAATGACCAGCCTACGCCACCTCAGCAAGAAGCTTTTTCCCTTTCTCCTAGTGTCATTTTGATCCAAATTTGATAATTTCTTGTTCTGCCTATTTGTCAGTGAGCTCCTCTTTTCAGTGATCCTCTCTTTTGCCCTCCTTTTGCCCCTCAGGGCTTCCTTGGATTGGCACCCTACAGTACACAATCTATTTCTTTTAGGAAATTTCTTTAGGTTATGACTCCTCCTCTAGGCTGTTTGAAGAAATAAGAGATCACCTGGATGTTCACTTCTGTCCTCTTACTCAGGTCTTTCCTTCTAACTGGTTGAAGGTGGTCCCTTTTGGTAGTGGTTGGTCACTTCTTCACTGCTTTTGTGTCTCCCAGCCAGAAACTGCCACCCCGCAGACCCAATTACTGTATTCCTCTAGCTCAGAAGTATGAAGATGTGTTGCTGGGTTAATCTCTCTCCCTCAGGCAACCTTTTGTCACAACTGCAAGCCAGGGAAAGAACAAGGAATGGGCTTAGGGGTGGGGAAAGAGAGCTTGATTACTCTCAACTCTCATTAACATTTTTAAAAATTCAATTGTCACAGCATTTGAAAATGTCTAATGCAAAAAGGACTGTTGGTTTCTCAGCTTCTGTAGGGGTCCTCATTCCTTTATCCTCTTATTGTCTCTTCTTCCTACCCGTTATCATCCCCTTGCTTTTTTCCTTACTAATCCATTCTTCCTTTTCCCTCACAGCTGTCACCCCTCAGGCTGCAGGACCTGCTTTCTGCAGTCTCCATAGCTTCCGCGGCAAGGAAGACCGGCAACTGGGGCACAGGCACCCTGCAGCCCACCTGGAGCTCTCAGCTTCCTGTGCAGGGTTTCTGTGGGTTCCTCATGTCTACCAGTGAGCAGCAGGCATAGCCTCAGGCACCCGGAACAGAGACACCCCAGCTGCAGCAATCCAGCAGCCCTGTGTTCACCTCCACAGAACATAATTAACGCTGTTCATGAATGCACTCTTATCTGAAAAGAAAAATGAGCTGCAGGGAAGTGAAACAGGAGAAGGAAAAAAAATTGAAAAGCAAAAAAAAATATCTCTCACTTTTTGTTTAGCTGCACGGCAAGGCAGCAGATGTGCCGCCAGCATCCTGTGGTTTTGTCAGGTGCAGCCCGGCTGCTGCGTGCTACTTTCCTAGCCCTTGCTTAAAGCCAGGCAGGGTCATTTCTCCCACTCTCCTCTGGGGGCTTGGAGTGCACGCTGCAGTGGTGCAGATTGTGGCTGACATCTCCCTCCCTGACTGCATGTAGAATCCTTGTGTGGGAGAACAACCCTCCATTCTTCTCTCACTCTCTGCGCCCTAGGAGACAAGATCTACCTTTTTTCAGAAGTGGAGTGTTGACCTGCATGAAGCATATGCACGCTGCAGTGCACACAGTGCTGTTTCATGTGCAAGGTGCTTTCCTACTCAGGATGCACACCACTCTTTGGTGTAACTGCATTGCTGAGCACAAGGCCCTACCAGCCATTCCTAGCTAACAAATAGTTTGTCTGCTTTTTCAAAGAGAATAGTCATTGTACGTCCCTTCCAATGGCTTTACATACTTTCTCTTGATGGTTTCCCCCGAAGTAGGCAGTTCTTCCTCCAGTGTCTCCAGTGAGAGGAGATGCTGGTCCTTTCCTCTTCACATGCCACTGTAGGATGGGGGCAAGACCTACCTCATGGGGATGTGGCACTGTGCTCCTCTCTGAGATGTCACAAGCCAATAAGTGCATCAGCTGCCCATGTGCTCACTGTGTCACACTTAGCTGAATTCACAGGAACCTGCTGTGGGTTGCCTCTCCAGTCCAAACCAAACCAGGTAATTGCTGCAGTAATCCTCTGGATTCCCTCATTAAGAGCCGCTAATGGCCAGTGTGTTAGCAATGAGCACTGTGAGCACAACCAATTCAATTAAGCCTCTAATAAACCCATTGTAAATGGAAATAACAGCAGAGTTCAAAGGCAGGATTATAGAAACTTCGCAATGGCTTGTGGCAGCAGACTGGGGTGTACAACCTGATCTGATTAATTGACTGAAATGAATTACTTTCCTGGAAGCTCTTTGCAGTGGCTGGCTGGTGGGAAGTTCTGCTACTTTGGGCCACTCAAGGAAGGAGTCAGGTGCAGCTTTGATTCCTGCACAAGCTCCATGTGCTCTCATCCTACCACCAAGCAAGGAAATAACACAGGTTTGGGAAGTAGTGTACCCAGAGTCCTGGACTTTCAGCCATGGGTCCAAATGCATTGGCCCAAGCCTACAGCCTTTATCTTACCACCTCTGCTTCCATACAGCACATCTGTGGTGACCTCCATCAGTCCCTTCTTTCCCTTCCTTCCCAAGGCTTCACCCCACTTTGCCAGTGCAGCAAGGCTCAGCACTGGCTGGCAGCTCTCTTGTTACAGCTGGGCAGTCATGGATAGCAGATAGCAGAGGTGACTCTGTGAATTATTCAAGAGCACATCACGATTTCCTTGCACACTTAATTTGAAATGACTTGGCAGGTGATTTCTGTAGATAATTTGTGGCCTGTCACTCATCCAGAAAGACACTGCAGTGAGCAAGGCTGGGGCTTGCTTGTGAGTTTTGTTTCTTTGTTGTTTTGCTATTCCCTTGAGAAAAATTGAATTAATTTTGTGAAATTTCTTTTGAGTAGATGTGGGAGAAAAAATCTGGTCTATGAAAAATATTTCATTTCAGAAAATGCTGAAATAGCATTTGAAAATATTAATTTTTATTATTATTTTCACATTATTTTACAATGTAAAGATTATATGTGCTGACATCATCAAAGGATATAAATAATAAAAGGTAACATAAACCTAGAAAATTAAATGAAAATGAAATATGAGAACTAAAAACATAATTTTGAAGTGTTTCAATAATTGAAACGTTACCAAGTTCTATTTCTTGAGAAACACTGGCACACTCGTTTCAATTTTTAATTGCTGTAATTAATTTCATTCAGTGTTTGAGCTGATTAGAATGGATAGGTAGGTCACCTAATAGACTTTTGTTCTCTTGCTGGATATGTGTAATTCCTGGAATCAAGTTCCTCATGCAAAGCCTGACTACAGAGAGCCTGAAATCTCTCTTCTCACATTTCCTGTAGGACTCATTTAAATATTGCTGCTCCTGCAAATACATTCATGAGTGAACTAATTTCCTAGAAACCTGGTGAAATGGGGTACTAACATGCAAAATTATTTTATAATTTGAATTAATGTTCCCAGACTATTATTTCTTTTCATGCATCCTTTGGTTCTGCAACCTCCTGGTTCTACAGACTCTACACTTAGCACCACCTTGCAGAGACACCTTGCATGAATTAAAAGCCAGAGGGAGCCCAGGGCCACATGCATCAGAGCGCACAGCCTGTGCCCAAGCAAGCTGACAGCCATGTCATCTGAAGCAGGTCAGATCTGAAGATGTGAGGATTTAACAGTAGGTTTTGCCCAGCCATGTCCAAGGGTGAGTCAGACAGGAGCTACTAGCATTACAGAAGAGTAGATGGGCTTCATCTTCATTCAAATGCACCTGTCCAGGCTTGAGTTAGAACAGAACTAATTCTGTTCAGTGATTTTACTTTTCAGCTCAATCTCTTCTAAGTAACTGCACTTTCTGCAGTCGATAGTATATTTGTGCAGTGTTTGTTCCTACAAGTGATAGCACTTGATGTTTATGGTTACTACCAGGAAGTTGGATGCAGGAAGTCTCTCACTTAGACTTTCTCCCATGGAGACCAAGCTGACTGGTAAATCTTGTGTGCCACTAGGGGTGCAGTGAGAGGTTGCACCTGCAAGGGGGAGTGGACAGGACAAGGTATTTCATCCCATAGATGTCCTATTTAGTGTAAAGTTGATGGACCACAAGGATCAGGACTCTTTGTCTTCTTCCCTCTCACCCTCATCCCTCTTTGCCATCTTCAAGGGCCAGCATCCAAAGAGAACTCTGTCCATTCTGCCATCAATTTTAATCTGTGAATTCTAGATCCTACATTCAGTCCTTGTCTGCCACTGAGTCCAGTCTGGGACTTGCCCAGCATCTGCATCAGTGGTGAGGGTGATGTAATTGACAGCAAGGGGTTGGGTTTAGTTTTAGTTTTCTTTACTAATCCATATGTTTCCCTTCTTCCTGTTCTCTTCCTCTTTTGGGAAGGGAGAGCTGCTAATAGGGAGTGCTGGTCATTCGTCTCATGGCTGGCCCAGCCTCAGCCCATGACATCTTCTGAATCAATTGGACATTCTCCTATGTTAGCGCAGGGATTGCAATGCCTATGATGAATATGGGAGTATATGCATCATCATGTGGTTCTCCTTCAAGACATGATGACATGGTTGCCTTTTGTAGAGAATTCCCAGTACCCAGGAAGAGCTGTTAGTTTTGGTGATCCTCCTGTGGGTGGCATTTCAAGGTAAAGGCACTCTGACACATCCTTTTTGCCCCCAGGAGAAGAAGCTAGCTACTACTCCACCTTACTCAGCTCAGGAATAACAGCAGATCTTTTAGCCTTGCTAATATACAAAAATCTAAAAAAAATCTATGAGAGTTTTCCAGAAAAATACAGGGTCTGCACATAGCAAAAGAGAAAAGACTGGAAGGAAAGCAATCTTGTCCAAACCCAGCAACAGGACTGTCAGTCCCACTTGTCACAGAATTTAAAAACAGGTTTAATTCTTTTCAATTCATCAGAAAATGGAGCTTTCTCAAACATGCTTTCACACTCCCTCTTTTCCTAGTAGTCCTATCTTTACTCAGCCATTCCAGATACAAGTTTCTTTAAATTATAATTGGATAGTCTTCCAATTCTTCTTCTGGAGGACAACTTTGTCAAAGAAATTGCTGGAGATACAGCCCCTATTTGATCCAAGTTAGGATGTGATTCTCTGTTCATAGTTTACCAGTAAGTATTTTCAAGGAACTTTGCAACCAAGTGTGTATGATTGCACATTCAAGTTCTTTGTTACTTTTTTCTGTAAAATACCAATCCGAATCTGTGAATATTATGATCTGTGTGTGCCTTGCTGGCAATCTGAACCTGAGACCATGTGCTCATTTATTCTTGACTTTGTAGATCCCAAGGGTGTAGGCACCATTTGAAACAATCCGTTTCATTTTTGCCCTGTCCGTACATATGGCTGTAAATCTCATGAAAACCATACAGAGCTAAGAGTTTTCCTTGGGGCTTTTCTTGGGTTGGAAAAGCTCAGTCTGCTCTGTCCACCCCAAAAAAATGGCCTAGATGTTGCACACCTGTGTTAAAAATCAGGGCAGAATGGATCAAGGGGCTAGGCAGGATGGGGACAATGCATGGGGAGGCAACTCCCTTAAATTATACCCTTGGAGAGCACATCAGCAGCGGCAACACTGAAAAACTCTCAGTGGTAAACTAGCCTCTGGGTGCCTGTCACCACCTCCAGTTTCTGTCTTGTCTTTTTTTCCCTTTCCCTTCCCCTCACTTCCTGCAGCCTTTTGTTCTCTTAATTCTTGCTTATGAAGAACGCCACAGCATTCAAATGTAAATTGTACTGAAAGCAGCAGTGGTTGAGTGTGTCTCAAGGAGAAATCTGTACCAGACTCCTCCCGGTGCTTTTTCCACTTCCCGATGGGCTGCTCTGCTCTCCTCTCTTTGTCTGGGAAAGGAGTTAGGGAGAACACATGAGTGGGATGGGGAGATCCCACTCATAGACTCCTCCTGCAGCTCCTTTGCGCCTCTACCTCCACAGTCCTTGTTTCTGCAGTTAGCACTTAGAGCTGTCATCTCTTGTAGATGGATGGTAGATACTACAGGTACTGCCCTGCACCGAGGTCATGCCAGGTTGCAGTTTGTCATAGTCCTGAGCCGCAAGGTTGTCCTAGCCCTTTGACACAAATGTGATAACTGTCACAGTGCCATTGTTTGTACAGGTCTAAGCCAAGGGGAAAAGCCACACACATAGAGCAATTTTAAACGTTTTCTTTTTCACCCAGGAAAGGGATTTTCAGAAGAAGTCTTCCCCGGGGGACTGGAAACAGATTTTCTTGATGTGTAGGCACTGTGCTGGCAAGTTTTTATCACTTCCATTCACTCCCTAGATAGGTTACTGAGGGCTGAGAGCTACTGTTCCATTCTTCCCTATTATATCTTAGTCAGATAATCAGCTCCAAAAACCAAAGATTTCTGTTCTGCAAGGCAGTAGAGCAAAGCCATGTAATCCAGCCTGAGAAAGGAGCAGAGTTCTACCTGGAAAGATTTCCTATTCCACTGGGTAGTGATATATTTATTCTCACCACACTCCATAGTCCATATTTAGCATATTCAGCCATGGCAACCCAGCTGTCTGGGACCTACGCTGTTATTTTTTTCCAGGCTCTGTATGACGTCTCCCCTCTGCTCAGCACCTCCTTGCCCCTTGTTGAGGAGCAGGCTCTGAATTTGGCCCAAGTTCAGAAAGGTTTCATGCCAGTTACTCACCATTTCAGTCAGTGCTGCCAAGGTTTCTGGGCACAGTACAGCTAGTTGAAAACACCTTTCTGAGCAACAATCATGCAGTTGCTCTGTGAAGATGCTTCTCCTGCAGCATTAGCACACACCAGAGTGGCAGCACCTGCAGGTTTCAGACGGACGCAGGGGTCCACAATGAGAAGTGCTGGATGCTTCATGGGCTCAGAATTTGTCAGTGCCAAGGAGGATGGTGAAAATACAGAAGACTGGACTGTGATGTGGATAGTCCTTTGTCAGGCCACAGCTTGGTGGCAGATGCTTTATATACTCTGATACTGAGTCCAACCCCATGTCCCCCAGAGGTCACTGCCATTTCCACCCCACAGTTTATCTTGACTTTGACAAAACTGTGCTGTTCTCTGGCGTTTCCAGTAACTGGGAACACAGCAAGTGAAGACTTGGGAACTGTATGCTGAAGTGTCTAATACTGACCTCCATTTGACTTCTGTTGTCACCTTGCCTTTCTAATACATCAGTTCATTGCACCATCCCATCTTGATATTACCCAGAGACTCTAAAGGAAATTCTTTGGAGCTGGAAAAAGGTTAAAGGGTGCTGTCAGCACCAGAAATGTTTTAGAAAGCAGCTTGAGTTGTTGGCACAACCATATTCCTTAGGAAGTGGAAAGACCAGCAAAACATTTCAGGCAGCATCTGTTGAAGTATATGTGACCCATAAGCAGAGAATTGCAGCTCACATGTATGGATAGGCAGCAAAAACTCCTGTAACTTTACTTGTTACTGTCACCCACTCAGTCACCCTGGTACTAGTAACATTACGAGGTGTGATGTTGACTGCCAACAATTGTTTTGGCTTCATTATTGCAGTTGCTGATCAGTACTGTATCTGATAGTGGGCCCTAGTCCAGCACACCTTTAAGCCAAAGGAAACTTTTCTATTGTGTTTAGTCAGTTCTGGCTCAGAAGCACACTGCTGTAAAGACAACTACATTGGCCACTGGACTGTCTGTGCTTTGGCTGCGAAGATGGATGACACTGGTTTGTCTCTCTCACTGCCTATGCAGACAGAAACTGAGGAGCCACCACCCTTTGGTGAGCTTGGGATGGGCTCTGTAGATCTCCTGGCTTGACAGGCTGTGAAGCTTTTGCTGAAGGATATTAGACTGATAACAAGGGGGATGGTGAGGAGAGCAATGGAAAGAGTGCAGGGACAGAAGCAAAGGATTTCATCCTGTGAGCAGCTTATGGATGACCGGATTGGGTGAATGCGATGCAGAAAAGTCCTTTATTCTGCAGTGCATGAAGCAACAGGTTTTGGAAATGATATTTCACTGTGGTGGGGCTGATCACAGCTTGCATTGGATGGATGTAGGGGTAGGACAGCACTGCCTCTGGCTACACTGAAAGTGAATGATGGGAGCAGACTTGCAGGGAGATGTGATTCTCAGTACTTCCAGGTGTATGAAATGCCTATCCATTAGGAAAGGAGCACCAGCTTCATGCTTCTGATGTCAGCTACTGATTTACAGTGATTTATATCAACAACTACAACCTATATTTACATAATATTCCTCATAGGACTGTCAGGGCTCTGTGCAGGAAGAAAAAAATTGATCTTATGCTAAAATTGTAAGCCCTGCAACATAAGACAGCCAGGTTCTTTCTAGAGCTCTGTCAAAGCCTCTCTGTTTCCATTTAGAAATGCAGCTTTAAGCTTAGCCCTTCATGCCTGAGTTTCTCCAGCTCTGAAATGGGGACAAAAATGCTTTTCATCTTCACAAAGAGGGGTGGGTGATGGGAACTTAATGGGATGTGCTCAATAATAATAACTTTAAAAATGATTTGAGATCTTGCTATTGAAAATGTGTGTCTCCTAACAGCAACACTCTCTGGGGTGAAAGAGCACATTAAAATATTTAGTAATCCTAGCTTGCTCTGGGCCTGTCTCCAGTGAGGAGACACACTGTCTCAGACCAGATTAGATGGAAGTGCTCACTCAGACCAGAATTCTCTCCTTCAGTTGCTATGTTTGCAATCCTGATATTTAAGGAAGTAAAAAAGGACATGGTGGGATCACTACCAAGGACAGAGTTGGCATGGACTCCTAGCTTTCATTTCTGTCCTCAAATTGTTAGGCATTCTCATTCCTCCTGAGGAGTATGAATAGATGTGTGTCTTTCAGAGCCCAGCACCAAAGAGGCACTGCTGTCCCAGGCAGGATCCCTCATCTGCAAAACTAGATCCTCTGCAAGGTGCCAAAGGGACTGGATGGGTCACAGGGAGTGAAGTGGCTGCCTAGTCAGGTGGTATTTTGTAAATTGGAAGGGAAGCTCTCAGTCCATTTTGTGACTTCTTCCAAATCCACCAAACAAATCTACTGGGACTTTTCTCCCTGTATACAGATTTGTTTGGTCTTAGGTTTACATCAGAATATTTATCATTTGTTAATGCATTTGGACTTCCATTATATCTTCACTCCTGTGTCTTCAAGAGTCATGGACTAGTGTAGTTTTTAGTCTGGTTTGGATTTTTTCAAGCCTCACTGAATATAGTAACTGGGTGAGATCATTAAACATGATTTAGTGAAGCAAAATCATAGAAAGGGACCTTGAAAGATCATTTAGTCCAAGCCCCCTGCCACAGCAGGACCACCTAGACCAAGTCACACAGGAACACATCCAGGTGAGTCTGGAACCTCTCCAGAAAAGGAGACTCCACAACCCCCCTGAGCAGCCTGTTCCAGTGCTCCATTACCCTCACTGTGAAGAAGTTCCTTCTGATATTTATATGGAACTTCCCATGTTCCAGCTTGCACCCACTGCCCTTTGTCCTATCACTAGATGACCTTGAGAAGAGCCTGGTTCCATCCTCCTGACACCCACCCCTCACATATTTATAGACATGAATGAAGTCACCCCTCAGCCTCCTCTTCTCCAAGCTAAAGAGACCCAGCTCTTTCAGCCTTTCCTCAAAAGGAAACTGTTCTACTTCCTTTGTCATCTTTGTTGCTCTACACTGGACACCCTCCGGCAGCAATGTGTCCTTCTTGAACTGAGGGGCCCAGAACTGGTCATAAGACTCCAGACACAGTCTTACTAGTGCAGAGTGGAGGGGAAGAAGAACCTCTCTCAATCTGCTAACCACCTCCCTTCTGATGCACCCCAGGATGCTGTTGGCCCTCTTGGCCACAAGAGCACATTGCTGGCTCATAGTCACCCTGCTGTCCATTATGACCCCCAGGTCCTTTTCTCCTACACTGCTCTCCAACAGGTCAGTCCCCAGCCTATACTGGTCCCTGGGGTTGTTCTTGCCCAGATGCAAGACTCTACACTGACCCTTGTTGTACCTCGTTCAATTTCTCTCTGCCCAGCTCTCTAGCCTGTCCAGGTCTCACTGAATGGCAGCACAGTCTGCTGGGGTGTCGGCAACACTACCCAGCTTTGTGTCATCAGCAAACTTGCCGACAGTGCACCCTAATCCCTCATCCAAGTCATTAATGAACAGATTGAAGGGGACTGGTCCCAGTACCAATCCCTGGAGGACTCCACTGGATACAGGCCTCCAACTGATTCTGTCCCATTGACCTCTGACTTCTATCCTCCAGACAGTTCACAATCTACCTCACTACCCAATCATCCAGTCCACACTGCCTCAGTTTGGCTGCGAGGATGCTATGTGAGACTGTGTCAAATGCCTTACTGAAGTCAAGATAGACCACATCCACTGCTCTGCCATCATCCATCCACCTGGTTATACCCTCATAAAAGGCTATCAGGTTGATCAAGCATGACTTCCCCTTGGTGAAGCCATACTGACTCTCCCTAATGATGCTCTTGGTCCCAATGTACCTAGAGACAGCATCCAGGACAAATTGTTCCATCACCTTTCCTGGGATGGAGGTGAGGCTGACCGGTCTGTAGTTACCTGGGTCCTCCTTCTTACCCTTTTTGAAGATTGGAGTGACATTTGCTAACCTCCAATCTCTAGGCACATCTCCTCATCCCTATGACTTAGAAAAGACAACGGAGAATGTCTTAGCAATGACTTCTGCCATCTCCCTTAGCACATACAGGTGCATCCCATCAGGCCCCATGGATTTATGTACATTCAGTTTGCTCAACACATCCCCAACCCAGTCCTCATCAACCAAGACAGTCTCCTCTTTTGCCTCGACTTCCTCTGGAGCCTCAACAGTTGAGGACATTATTTCTTGCTCAACATGGCCACAGTTGTACTCTCCCTACATTAGCAGGCAATATTTGTGAGTTTCCTGCACTATACCAGTCCCAGACAGGAATCTGTCTTCTAATTTCAGAATGACAGAGACAAACTCTGGTCAGTAAGAACAGATTTGTCCAGTTCAGCAGATTTCCCTTTATCTTTATGTCCAGATTCTGCCAGCCCAGAACAAATTACTTGCCTGAATCAGGCTTCTTAATTATTCCCTTTGTGCAGTTCTGAGAGAAGCAGTCCAAGTTCAAGGTACGTGATGCCACTCCAGCCTGCTTCAGCTCTTCTGCTTGGCAGATAGTCTCTCCAGCCAATAGAGAGGCTACTGTTTGTAGCAAGAAAGTGGATTCATGCATCTTTGTGCACAGGGGACAGAAAAGGGTCTCTTGAGGGTGCATTTCAATAATATTAGATAACAACTATTTCCCAGGTGAAGGGCTGTGCAGTTTAGAGCACTGCTCTGCATCACCAGCAATGTTAAATGGATGAAAGGTCTTTAGTCCATATGTCTTGAAGTTGGCCGCAAGTAGGAAAGTATTGATTTGTGGTGACAAATATAATTTCTAAATTAATTGAAGAAAGATCCCATTCTGCCTCAAGCTGTTCCATTTGCGTAAGAACGAGGAGATCACCTTAAACAAGAACAAAGAGGCCCTTATACATAGTGAACTGTGAACAAAAACATATTAGCTGGAGGTAGGAGAGCTGAACAGCCACTGACAGGGCAAAATTAGCTAGTCTGGATCATAGCTCTTACAGAAACAACAGAGTGAAATGAAAACAGACCTTTTCAGAAAATATGGATTTTTCTCAGGAAAATACACTCATGAAGTACATCTTGCTACACTGCATTTGACTGATAAATGACCTAATAAAACATGCAGCAGTATCCTCCATTAGCTAGTTCTGTCCAGTGAGGACAGTTCTTGGTGAGGCCGTAACACAGACACAGTAATTTGCAGAACACTTTAACATCATCTGGCAAAGATGTTCCCATCTCCGTTTTTTTTCCCATATGTCTACTTACGCACATTGAAATGTTTACGTCCCTGCAAGATGCAGATTTGAAAATATCATCTCTGGCCCATTGCCTGCTATAGGCATTTGATTTGGCAAATCTTACTACTGGGTGTTATACATACGCCCCTGTAGACTATAGCTTTACTTCAGCTGATAGCAACAGACGTGGTTAACTGCAGTTCTGACCTCCACAGACCTGCAAATATCCCTGGATGCATGTGTACGCTCTGCATCCAGGCATAAGTGGGCCAAGCTCCATTGCCCCCCACCCCCAGTAAATCCACAACTGGCATAATTCAGGAGCAAGCTTTTCTGAGCCCATATGCTGCAGCCTCCTCAGCAACACTTTCCTTGAACAATTGCTTGAACACATGCTCAGCATGATTAGTGGATGTGCTTGTCTCATGTACGGTCTCACAGAAGGGCTGTGGCAGACCTAGTTGCTGGACCCAGGTGGCTGGGAACAGACCCAGATTGAGAACTGTAGCTGGGTGGTGCACCCATTACACAGAACCAGGTGACGGCTAGTAGCAGGGCTTAGGAGTTGCTGCTTTCCAGCTCTGCTCACAGCTAGTCCTCCAGCTTCTCTCCTCCATGCACACACACACACACAGAGCTTCTCAGTTCATGTCTAAAAACTGATAAAACTATTTCTGGCTGCCAAACTGGCAAGTTTCATAGAGATGGGGGGAAGCAAAAACCCCCTCAACCTTACATTTTTTTCCAGTGTTTGCTTAGCTCTTCTTCTGACTATGACTAAGAATATTTTTTACTCAAATAATCCATCACACTTAATGCTGTTAACTTTTCAATACCAACGGCACAACCCACAGAGTGTACAAAACCACATTCTGTGATTCTTTATCATCATAACAACAACTACAGAAGGTATCTGTCCTCCTGGTGAAAAGCTTTTAAGCCATGTGACCACCTAAAGTCCTTCCAGCCCTTTTCAGGCCATAAAAGATATAACTGATTCACATGTGAGAAAAATCCTCATTGTTTCTCTCTTTATATGGTTCTTCTTGTGAGCATCTATAAAACAAGTATAAAGGGAAGCAGTAGATGGCCCTTCATCTAATATCCTTCTGAAATCATCTTGCTCTGGAGTTCCTCCATTGCTTCAGTCTCTTATGGTCCCATCCCCTGATCTGGGGATAACTGCTGACTCTGGAGCTCTGTTTGGCGCTGGGAGACTGCTCTGGATGCTGGGCTATGCTAACTGCTCAGGCATATGAAGAGAGGAAGGATGCCATTGATTGTGGGCTGGCTGGAGAAACTGCTGCTGGTGGCTACCCGTTGCTCTTCTTAAGCCCTGTGATCTGCTGCACTAACAATGTGCCTGCTTGCTCCCTAATCTTCTCTTGAGGTGGGTAAGCAGATCTCCCAAGATTGCAGGAATGGCTATGTCAGTTCATCTTAGCAAAGCTGTGCTAGGAATTGCCAATGATGTTGCTCAGCCGGCAGGTCTGGACTGTGGGGATTTCTTAGTCTTCCTGAGCCGCAAGCAAAAAAGTGTGTCCAAGTGCAGCTTCTGGGTGCCTGTGGTTTCACTCCACTCCTTGGCACACAGATTTGTCTGGATGAGCCTGGTGCTGCTATATATGAGTTCCCCAGGCCTTAGCATGAGAGACAAAACTTGCAGATGAGAAACTGCAGGAGTATGTGGGTAATTAGTAAGTGGACACACTGTGCCCTGACTATGCTGGTAACAAAAGGTGATCTTGGCCAGTCAAGAGGGAAAATGTTAAACTGAAAAGAGTTTCATGTTTTTCTTAAGTGCAAATACTCCTGTGATATGCAGCTGGTGTATGGCTCATCTCTGCCAACTGCAGTGGTTCATCCAAAAAGTCCTGTATGCAACAAATCCAGGCATTTCTTGAATGCCAAAGACCTGCTGTGCCTTTACTACAAATCTCAGCCCAAATCCTGAATTCACAGCCTTACCTCCAAAAAAGATCAATTCACTACCACAATCTCACTCAAGTGCTGATGTCAAGATTGACCTTAAATAATTATCTGAGATTAAAACAGGGAATGGTGGCTGTTTGGCAGAGTAAGAATTAGGCTAATTCTTGCCTTGGTCCAATCTCCACTGCCATGGGCCACCACTGGTATTTTCCTTCGGAATGGAGCCTGATGAGGCAGTGCTCCCTCATAGCAGAGGGAAAAGGCAAGTGGATGAGCAGGGGAATGAGGGGTACAGGGAACCAGTCCCTCATCTAGTCACTGCCTCACTGCTGTAAGGTCACTCTGACATCTACAGGAAGCTCTCGGCTGCTTTAAATACTGCTCTCCTGAGCAGAGAGGATTGCAATCCGAACAACAAGACTTACTCAGGAAGAAGTCACACCAAGCTAACTCTCATGTCCTTCCAGAACGTTATGCTCCCTGATTTAGAAGTGTCCTGTAACTGTCTCATATATAAATTTGGCCGTGATGCCCATGGGTACAATTTATCTGTAAGCTCCAGTCTGATTCTTGCTGTCAGATGTCTGTTTAAGCCCGATTTACCAGCAGATGCCTAGCTGGAGGTGAAGTGGGTCACTTGGGCTATTGTGGCTGTGTGAGCTCCAGTCAGACCCTGAAGAAAAGGCAATTTGGGTGGTTCTGGGAGGCAATGCAGCACAAGGGTGGGGATGTATGGAACAAGCCCTTTAATCATAGACTGGATCTATATGTACTCCTTTAATCTGGAAATCATACTCACTTGACATAATCAAATCAGCAAGGTCTTCTTGAGTTGGCAAGAATTAACATGGGCTTTCAAATTATAGTTTTGAAAGCACTGGGAGCAGCTGGAGTTAAACTATCCAAATTATTAGACCTGAACTATTAGGTGACTGGCATGAAGGATGCTGTAGGCCACCCAAGTGAGTGTTGCTTTAGAACATTGACAATTTAACTGTAGCAAATTTAAAACTGGCTATCAGTCATACAATACAAAAGGGATGTACTGTGGTAGCCCTTTCTGTTGGTGTGTCAAGGTCTGGCTCTTTGTATCAGATGTAAAGATCTAAGTAAAGCTATCATCAGGATCCTGCTGTGTTAAATAATTTCCCCATCCTGCATAAAGGATGACCCTTTTCACTCTCCTGGTTCCTCAGAGCAAGTACTTTATGCTGCTGGATCAGGTGCCTGTTGCAGGAGAGGGGGAAAGAGACACAAAGAGGAACCAGAACAGCTGGTACAAATTTCCTTTCAAATTGGAGCAAACACTCCTAGAAATGTCACCTATTAAAAGATCAACTAATAAGTTCCTGCTGCAGCCCAAATAGCAAAACTGAAAAATAAATAAATAAATAAATATATTTATACAAATGCTGGTAGGCTTCAGGCCCAAGTTTTTGTGAAGTTTGCAACCTGAGGTTTGTCAGATTTGTACTTAGCACAATTGATGAGGTTCTTGGTAATATTTATTACAAAGACCTGCTGGATTCCTTTGAAACCTGGACCTTCAAGAGCTGAGAACAGACATGTGATTCCTTCTCCGTGCCAAATCAAAGATGAGAACCACAGCAGATAGCCAGAAACTGCTGGATGCCAGAGATAGGGAGTGCTCTGCTTATTCTTCACCTGCTGGTTTGGTATACGTTAGAGAAATGTGCACTGGAGTCTGACAGAGCAGGATGGTTTTGATGAGGTCACATGTAACACTGCATATGTTTTTTCCAGCTTCCAAGTTTAACATCCCTTGGCTAAAAAAGCCTTAAAATAAGTAGGGTTTGACTGCATCCTAATGGGTAATTTCTTTTCCTTTGAGTGACTCCTGATCACTTTTCAAAGTCATGTGTGTAATCACTGTGAAACCTACAATTTTCGCAATTATAAATATTTGCTATTTTAAGGTTTATGGAATCTTTCTGTCACTCATTTCTTGTTTTCCCAGTTAACTCCTGATGCTACCTGCTGCAGACTTGGGAGGTCTGTACCTTCCTGGCATCTTATTGGCAACAAGATATTTTAGCTATGAAAAAAGCCTATCAAAGGAGTAACTGCTAAAGCAAACCTCTGTAATTAGTAGGTTCTCAGAGCTAATGATAGTGACACCAAACCTGAAATCGGAGGCTGTAGAATCCAAAGACCACTTGAGTGCAGCTGGCTGAGAGGATTGTATCTGTTTGTGCAACTTCTGATTGTAGATGTAATTAAGTCTCTTAAACTTCTGGTCATCTGCTTCCTGACTCAGGGCAGCTGCTACTGTGGCTAATACTGAATCAGATATTGGGTGAATGAGACCTATTCACAGTAGCTTGGCAGGAGTAAATCAAGTTTTCTTGGTCAAGCCCTCAGAGTCCTTGTAAATTAGCACAGTTAGTAGCAGGGCCTACACAAAGAGCAATGTGTTAATGCTAATTCTAAAGTAACAGAAAGCACTAAAGTTGGGTAGGCATGAAATGAAAGGCAACATCTCTACACAAAGGGTTTGCACTTGGGTTGGGAAGATCTTCCCAGCTAGTATGTGGTAGTGATCTGTATCATTTCTCTGGTAAGTAAGGTAATCTTTTAACTGCTTAGACCATTCTTGTCACAGATCCTTGCTGTGGTGTGTTGGTGACCTTGAGATGCTGATGGAGGAGGGCTTGCTGTTGAGGTTAGACTGTCACCCACGTAGCCTAGTTTAAAGTTAGTAAGGATGTTCTTGCATGGGTACGAGTTGCACCTGTATGTTGCAGTGCAGATGTGTCTGTAATCAGGAAGAGGTTAGCAGGAGACATGCTTTTCTTCCTGTGAAGTAGGAGGGTAAGATGAATGGCCTTTTGAATACAGTTACAGCTTTCTGTGTGGGTGAATTGCTGACAATGTTTATTGTAAAACGTTCCATTGTTGCAGTGAACATTACATGATCTGTTCGTTTTCCTCTGGGAGACTGTGACTAACTTGGCCAATCACCGAGGTGTACACCAATATGATGAACAGCAAATGGCGTTTATTACCACATGGCGTACACTTATATACCCCATGCCCTTCATGTACTCCCCTTTCTTACTGACGTAGCAGAATAGAGGACCTATCGCGTCACATCCCACAGGCCCGCATGCGCCTAATACAACATTCCATATGGGAGAAGAGTAGGAGAGCAGAGACTCTTCTGTCTCCCTCCAAACACAGATTAACACTGCTAGAAGATGAATGCTTCTGTACCTCTGACTTGGTACCCTCTCTGACACATATGCTGTAAAGGAGCAGCATTGATGCAAACTCTTACAGATCCACACAGGAGGCTTTCTGCCACCACACCCCATGTCCCATGTGAATGGAGAGCAATATTTCAAGTGAATTGCAAAAGAGTTAATGCAGGCTCTGACCTTATTTGACAACAGACCCACAGAGTTAACTAAACAAGATGAGTTAAAACCTAAACCTAAACCTATCAGTGCCATGAAAAAAAAGTATTGTTTACTCAGCACTGTATGGAGAACACACATCTTGATGTTCTGTTGTTTGTGCTTTAATAGCTGGATAAATTTGGGTTTATCCCACAGGACAGTGACCACTTGCCTTACTGATGGGGAACATTTGACAGATGAGCAGTGATACAGCATTGCTCTCTAAAGGTTTTGTTCTAGATTTTTTACTGTAGTAAAGGTAGTTGACTTTGTTGAGTGCTTCTTAGGGCCATCACCAAGCTACCTCACCTGTAATGCCTGAGTTGGTTTATTCTCAAGCCACCACTCAAGGAGGGCTTGATTGCTCTGTGGTCAACCTGCCAGTCTTGTAAGGTTGCTTTGATTATCTTAGAGTGGCATGTCCTGAAGAGCAGCATGTGGTAGTATGGGACATCTCATGCCATCCTAGGGGTGAGAACAGGGTTTATACCTTTCCCTAGACAGGGAAGAAGATTTTGACTTGTTATCTGGGAAGAATAAATTGTTTGCCACCACTTTTCCCTCTAGATCCCCTCCAATACAGGAACAAATAATTTGTTCTCCTTCTCTGTAGTGATGTTTCTGCCAGGGGCAGCATAAAAGGGAAATAACAGAGTATATTGAGCCAAGAGGCAACAGAGTGTCTGTGCTACGCCAGACAAACCAACCCAGTGCAATATATTAGAGGAGGGCCAGAGCCAAGAGCTGTAATTCACAGAGGCTGTGATGTACCCATGTCTCCAAAGGCTTGTACAAAGCCTCCCCTTCCTCAGCTCAGCCCTCTTCTGTGAACAAAGCAAAACTTGCAAGGCTTCCATACTCCCTGTACAAATTTCATGGGGAGCATAGTTCTTGCTGTGAACATTAATTCTCAAAGTTTGCTGAATGCAGGGTACAGAACAAGGTCATGGCCTTTCTGTTCCCCCTCCCCAGATGTTCTTGTTTGACTGAAACCATGGAGCTAAATGCTAATAAATCAGCAATCAGCTATGCCCTTTTGAATAATATTCTATAATTATCTCTTCCATCTAATATTGGTGATTTTATATTAAATTATATTATTAATGTACAGTAAATTATATTATTAATGTTAGACAAGGTAAGGCTTGAGATTCATGGCGTGTATAACCGCAGGCTCTTGCTATGCAAGTTTCCTCCACATCTGAAAGAACTCTGCCTTAAGTAATTGTTGCCCTGATTTTAGCATTACTGCTGGAATAAGTTAAAAAAGACAAACCAGCTCAGCTGATGCACAGCAGAGAGGGTTGGAGTCATGAGGTCTTTGCTTTTGCCTCACTGCACTGACAGTATCTTACGCAGGCAAACTGCACTAATCCCATGGTGGCTGGAAATCTCGCCATGAAAGACACTGCCTGACATTGCTGTATAACGGAGATGGAGTATTTAGACACATGTAGACTTACATAATTTTCCAGACTAAGTGACTTCTTCTTTGATAATGTATAATTCAGATGTACCTTAAACTGCTGTCCTGTTTTCCTGAAAGCCTGGGCAAAGCTGTGAAAATTTGGAATAATGATCCCTTAATAAAGGGGAAGATTGCAGTTTCCAGGCGGGGGGAAAATGGTGTGGGTGATGTTCTCAAGAAAGGCACAAAGAAAGCCTTTGCACAGGCTTATCCAAAATGCTTGATACTGGGTTTGGTTATGGTGCAGTCTTCAGGTGGAGGAAGAGGATATTTTTGTGGAGATAATTTTTGCCCTGACTTGGAGGGAAGAATATATGTGTCTAGGGAGCAGAAAGCATCTGCGTTTGCTGAACCATGGCATGGTGACAATCTGTCTGACCCTCTAAGTGAGTATCTGCTGGTTTCCATCAAAATTCTTGTTACTCTAAATGAATGGATTTGAAAAGTGTTGATGTATGAATTTAGGGAAACATTAACTGGTGTGGTGAACATCTGACCAAATAACACATAGGAAGAGATGCTACCATTTCCTGTGTGATATCCATGCAGAGTTGTGTTCAAGAGCCACTAATGACTCCGCAGATCTCATGAGTTTAATTTGTAAAATGGTTATTAAAAGCCTTCAAATTGAAGCCATACTGCTGTGTGTGTTGAGCTTCTTTGGGAAAAACGGCAGGTGTCACAAGCTACCTGAACTCATCTCTAGCATTGAAACATTGACTGTTGGCACAGGCAGTGGATTTTCTCTGTCTTCTTTCTCCTGTTTTGCCTCTGCTTGTGGTGTTAACTCCCAGTGAGAAAGGAAAATAGATCTTTTGACCTCGGTTTTCTCTCTCTTATTTTGGAAGGCTTATTGCCTCCCTTTAGGATCTTACTCAGATGCAAATTGTTATCACTTCACAGATATAAAGCACAAGGCTTTATGGATGTAGGACCAGCTCTTTACAACTCCTTGGCTAGAAAGTTTAATCCTCTTTTAAGGGTGAGGAAAGGTACGCAGATCAAGCTTCAGTGACTGACTGGTGGCCTAATTATGAGTAAGGTGTAAGCGTGAGATTAAAAGTAAGATCTGAGTTCAGTCCTTTAATGAAGGCCTCTAGATCTCTCTGCCTCATTTTATGCTGATGCACAAGGAGCATATGTTTTACACAACAGGCTCATCATGTTGACTCATCGAAGGAACAGAAAAGGGAATGTTTCTGTGTTTTACACTGTCTGCCTTTTGCAATGTATTTCCCTGTCTCTGTACCTTGTACACCCTCCTCACAGTGGTTGCAAAGTGTGCGTGTGTGTGTGTGTGTGTGTGTGTATGCTCATGAAGCTCAGGCTTTCTAAATATGTGGAAGTCTATGCTATTGCACTTCAAAGGAAGGGGTAAAGGTGCAGTGGGAAGGATGGGATTTTGACAGATGGAGTTGGTTCTGAAATCTGCCCTCTTGCCCTAGGAGTGGTGTAGATGGGGAGTACCACCTGCCAATGCCTGGACTGCGTGTTTGGTGTGGGGGCAGGGAGCATGAAACATATAAATTAGTCTCTCTCATTTTCTCTTTAACATTTACTTGTTCCTCCCTCTCTTTGTCCTCATCCCTCCCTGCCATCAGCTGAAAAACTAATGGCATCATGTTAAAATCTGTTAATACATCTGCTGTGCAGTTCAGGTTATCAACAATATTAGCTAAGCCAGTCTGCAAACACCTGGGTAACATCTGTCTGCCATCACACAAAAGACTCTGGGTGGCAGGGTAAGTTAATAAATTTAATTGGGTATGAAGCAGCATTAGGCATTGAATAATGCCGCTATGGAATTCTTCCAGTGTCCCCAAAGCAGCTGCAAAGACTCTGTGCATGAGCCATCACCATAACGGAGCATAGGAAAGACTTGCTTTGTATTTGCCAATCTCAAATATTGGTGGCTGTTGGCATTAGTATGAATTTCTCACTGTTATTGCACCCTCTTCTTGCTAATGACTAATTATTGGCTGAATGGCAAAGTTCAAAGGGTTTTGATGAGTGGTGTGGAGTCTAGTTGAAAGCCTGTGCGTAGTGATGTTCCCCAGGTGTCAATAATACTGGGTCCAGTCCTGTTCCTGGATGTAGGGACAGAGTAGACCCTCAGCAAGTTTGTCGATCATACAAAACTGGAAGAGGCAGCTGACACACCAGAAGTCTACATGCCATTCAGCAAGACTTGGACATTGCTGAAGTGTTGGATGGAGAGGGATATATTAAAGTTCAACATGGGAATGTGTAGGGTTTTGCATCTAGAGAGGAATAACCCCATGTACCAGAACAGATTAGGAGTTGACTTGCTGGAAAGCATCTCTGAGGCAAAGGACCTGGGAATCCTCGTGGACAATAGACTGATCATAAGTCAACAATGTGCCTTTGTGGCCAAGAAGGCAAATGGGAGCAATGGTGAGAAGATCAAGACAAGTTCTTATCCACCTCTACTCTGCCCTGGTGAAGCCACATCTGGAGTACTGTGTCCAATACTGGCTTCTCCAGTTCAAGAAGGAAAATCAGCTACTGGAGAAAGTACAGGAACAGACTACAAAGATGATTAGGGAACTGGAATGTCTCTCTTATGAGAAAAGGCTGAGGCATGTGGATCTTTTTAGCTTGGAGAAGACTGAGTGGGGATTTTATCAATGCTTATAAATATCTAGAGAATGGCTGTCAGAAGAAGAGCACCATAGAGGTTGTGGAGTCTCCTTCTCTGGAGATATTCAAAACCTGCTTGGACACAACCCTGTGTAACCTGCTCTAGATGAACCTGCTTTGGCAGGAAGGTGGGACTGGAAGATCTCCAGAGGCCCCTTCCAACTCCTACTATTCCATGATTCTGTGATTCTGGTGGTGATGGCAATAAGTGACTTCCCAGCTCACAGCTTGTGTTTCTCCTAGTAAAAGCGAATAGTGCATTTAAGACTTCTGGCAGAAGCCTTGCTGTTTCTCTGAGTGGCACATGCTAACTGTGTCTCCAGTGGAAATTCTTTCCTTTCTCCTCCTCTAGGGAATAAACTATAATTATCTGGGTTGAAGGTAGGAGGAGGTTTCATGAGGTAGAAAGCAAAGATGGAGGTGGTTTTAGCAAAGTGATAGATTTGTGAAGGGTTGAGTAGCACAGTAAGAGCTGCTGAATGGCTGGCAGAGAGGATCAAGTGTTAATCCACCCAGCACAAGGCATAGCCACTTGCATTGACTCAGCATTTAACTTAGGAGGAGTTAAAAAGCCACCTCAAAGCTATCTCCCCTGTGGACAGTCAGATATGATGGCAGAAAATCTGTTCCACACTGGACTGCACTGTGAACCAGGTGTTTATTGTTTTCTGACCTCAGTGAACTGTGGCTGCCTCAGGGAAAATGGGAATGTAAGCAGCATGAGGAGAAAGCACTCCCAGGGAAATTCTGAAACAGCAGTGAGGAAGAAGCAGCTGTGCTGTGCTGCTGAACTGCCTTAGCTCATCTGCTGTTCGTGGATCACATGGCTGAGCACACTTTCCCAATGTGCAACAAGTTAGGACTTCTTTGGTAAGTCTTCCTACCTGTTCTGGCTTGTGTCACTGCTTGGTGGCTGGTTCTTCTTTGTGGTTCTAATGATTTAGGGGGAAATCCTAAAGAATCTTTACTTTCTCCATAGCCTGGAAAGATACAGAAATGCTTTCATCACTTTGGCACTTCACTGAGACTGCTAGCAGAGGGACTGACCCCACCAGTTCCTGTTCCATACCTGGCTGCTCCAGCAATTTGGTACAAGAGGCAATGTTGGCTGATGCCCAAACTAGTGTGCTGCTGCCAAGGAACCCCATGGGTTAGTGTGTGGGGATTAAAGTGATACATGGGTTATTGTGTTGAGGTGCCTGAGCATCTAGTTGACCTTGCTGGACATCCAGTTCCAGGAAAGATGGGGTTTCCTCTCCTTCTTGTAGGATGCAATTGCTGCTGACAGAAGTTTTAAAAGCCCCTGTGATGCCTAACAGAGGTTCAGAAGGCAGAAGCGAGGGTCATAGACCTTGAATCCGAGTGGGAAAAGGTGGAAGATCCACAAGATGACTATCAAGATAGTTCCAGTGAGTAGGAAGATAATCTTGATTGGAAAGACTCCACTGAGGAGGTTCCTGTTGTGACACTCACTGCTTTTGTGGATAGACCAAAACCACTGCTCAGGGATCCAGAATGATTTTAAGAGTTGCTGTCATTATCCCTTTGGTGGGTGTAGCATCAACATAGAATCACAGGGTTGGAAGGGACCTCCAAAAGTCATCTAATCCAACCCTTTTGCAACAAGCAGGGACATCACTTACTAGAATGCTGACAGCCCCATCAAGCCTCACCTTGAATATCTCCAGGGATAGGGCTTCCACTACCTATCTAGGCGTCCTGTTTCAGTGATCCACCACCCCCAGATTAAAGAGCTTTTTCCTAATGTCTAGCCTAATCTACCTTTTTTCAGCTTAAAACCATTGCCCCGTATCCTATTGTTACATGCCCTGTTGACTGGTTCTTCCCCAGCCTTCTTAAAGGCCCCTTTCAGGTATTGCAAGGTGTGTGTTCAGCCATTTCCCACTGGAGGGACACTTAGTGCTCAGGAGACAGCATTTTACACTCTGCTCCATGGTCAAGACTTACTTGTGTCTACTTTTGTCAGAGCTTATTAGAGGCCAGAAACCATAACTGCTCCTAACCCTTCCTGTGAGCATGGCTTGCATGCACCTCTGCCACCTGGCAGCCCCTCCTGTGATCCCAGTCTGTTTGTCAGGCTGTGCACGACAGGCTCTGCTCTCCTGGGTAGTTTTGTTCCTTGCCCACCTGAGTGCTGACGCTATGGTAAAAATAGCTGTAGACGGAAATGAGAGCACTGATTGGGATTTAAATAAAATTTACATAAAATTCTACATTGAGTGCTAATTAATTACTTGCTAAAAGCCCCCAAAAAAGCAGAAGAGGCTTATCTGCCTTGCCAAATGGAGAGGAAGCTATTAGGAATCACAGAATCATTTATGTTGGAAAGGACCTTTCAAATCAAGTCCAACCACTAACTTAACATTGCCAAGTCCACCACTAAACAATGTTCCTAAGCACCGTGTTTATGTGACTCTTAAACACCTCCAAGGATGGTGTCCTGATTTAGATTTCCTATGGTCTTTAAAACATAATAAAACCCAAGGGCAATGTTATAGTAAAGAAAAATACTGTTTTGTTAACAGACAATAAGAAATGGTTAAAAGGAAAGTGAATTAAAAACCCATGTAAACCATCACTGGCAAAATGGCTGCAGCTTCTGCCCCATTTCCTGGCCTGAAAAGCTGTGGCAAATGAACCCCAGAAAAGAAATAAATGGAAAAGCTTTTCCAATGCACGCTCCCTCCCTCTTCAAACAGCAGTAGTTTTAAACGGAAAAGGAAGATGGGAAATAGAAGAAAGGAAGAGAGGATGGAGAAAAAAATAAAGCAATTTTGTATAGGGATGAAAATAATGCTTAGAATCAGTAAGGAATGCAGGAAAGATGAAGAAATCATAGTTAGAGGCTATCAGGGAGGAAGATGAAAATCTTCCACCAGATCCATGTGGCCTTAGTGAGGCTCCAGTTGGAAGAGAAAGAGGGTCTTCTGCCATCTCATGAGTCATTTATGGTGTAATGAAGAATATCCATTGCTTCCCACATGGGTTATATGATATCAAGGGTTAACTCAGGACAGATGGTAACTCAAACACTTCCCTGGGCAGCCTATTCCAATGATTTACAACCCTTCTGGTGGAAACATTTTTCATAGTGTCCAGGCTGAACTTCCTCTGGTGCTACTTAAGGCTGTTTCCTCTTGTCCCAGGGCACATAGCTTAGGAGAATAGACTGACTCCCACCTTGCTACAAGCTTCTTTCAAGTAGCTGTAAAGAGTGGTAAGGTCTCCCAAGTTTCTTTTCTCCAGGCTCAACAACCCCAGTTCCCTCAACTGCTTCTCACAGGACTTAGGTTTTAGATTCTTCATCAGCTTCATTGCCTTTCCATGAACCCACTCCAGCACCTCAGTGTCCTTATTGGAGTGAAAGCCACAAAACTGAAGACAGTGTTTGGTTTGTAGCCTCACTAGTGTTGAGCATCAAGGGATAATCACTTCTCTATTCCTACTGGCCGCACTATTTATGATACAAGGAGGAAGCGGTGAAGGTTTTCAGTGGCTTATCTGCGGTACCATGCTCCAGCCAACTGGTGTGAAAGCTTGCTGCTGGCAAGCAGGAGAGAAGTTCGTTTTTGTTTTGATGGTGTAGTGCTTCCAGCTGCATTCTGTGTTGTCTTTAGGTCTCCTTACCTGAGTACTGTTCAGTCCCATGCAGGAGAAGAGGCATTTAGCTCTTGAACTTGTCCATTACCCAAGGCAACTGAAGGCAAGTGAAACGTCAAGAGGGAAAGTGGCTGTGTTAGCGCTTGCATATGCTCCATGGTAGACACTCAAGGCAACTTTTCCCCATCTATTAGAAATATTACAAGGGACAGTTTTGGTGACTTGTGGTGACTTACTGGTTAGTTAAGCAATGAGATGTACCAGTCTGGGTAACATGACCAGTTAACTTGTTCCTCATACTATCTACTTACTTTATTCTACCTAGAATTTTATAGAGTAGTCATGGACAGACGGAGGCTGAAGGTAGGGAGGCCTTTAAATTTTACTGCAGTTTATAGTGCTGTCTGAATCCTTTGGCCACTGTTAGAAAATAGGTCATGCAAATGGACAAGCAGGGGTGTTCAGCTACATGAGACATTGGAAATGGGATTGAACTGGCTTGCTATGCTAGAAATAACATTTTATTTTCCCTGGACACAGGCTGGACTTCTCATACCCTAGCAGTCGTCTGTATTTCAATGGGTTGGGTTATGAGGCTTCTCCACTTGGTGTCTCCTTGCTGCACAATGCAGAAAGTCCTGCTCCGTGCTTAGAGATAAGGCTTGGCAGGATACTAATAACAGTTGTTGAGGGATAGGTAAATATCCCCTCATATTTGAAGATTGCTAGAAGAATTCAAACAGTCTGCTTTTTCTGCTTTCAGGATCTTCTAGTTTGGAGGATCTTGGAGCAGTTTGGATCTTGAAGGACATCCTGGTGAAGGCTGGCTTGCCAGGTTGGGCTTGAAGTTTGTCTGGTTCCTGGCCACTCTGAGAAATGTCCCTGTATGCTCCTCAGGCCATCTGAGTGGCAGATCCCTTTCCCTTGGTTGATGATAAGCTTCTTTTGTCTGTTGGCATCCTTACTGCTTGGCCCGCTCAAAGCTAGAAAGACATATCCTCCTCTGAAAACTGAGGGTTTGTTCCAAATTGGGATGCACACACATCCAAACATAGTTACAAATATTGAAATCCTCTCCAGAATGGAGTTTCCTCACCTTGCCCAACTGTACTTTCAAAGAGTGCAACCGTCTGCTGTAGAAATCTGAAGGTAATTCTTTATGAGAGCAAAAAAATCTCTTTTTGCTCAGCTTTGATATCCAATCTCTTTTAGCTTTTGTTTTTATCTTTTAAATTTTTGAAAAGTTTTGGAGCTCAAAAAATCCACAGGCAGTAGAGAATCCCCTTGTTGGGGCATTATTTTTTCTCTATAGCTGGTCATTAATACAGGGGAGCAGCAATAAGCCTTGATCTATCTGTCCCAAGCTTGGGATACACTACACACCTTGAGATGATAAATAATCCCCAAATGGGAGTACTTTCTCATTCTTCCTACTCCAGCCCTAAACCCAAACATTTAGACTCTGCAAATATTTGCTCAAATTCTCTTTCTCAGTATTTCTCATCTATGCCCCCAAATATTCTCAAACTTCCAGTGTCCCTAGCACTAAGCTCTAGCCTTTGTGTACGTAACTGAGGCAAATATGCCCTGATCAGCTCATGGATGTGTAACTTTAAAGGCAAATAAAGTGGGTAATGAACCTATGGTGGTCATGTGTACTGAAGCACATGTGCTTGGCCAGGCAGAAGATGCAGTTTTCTGCAGTTCCAGAAAAGATGTTCCAGAAACACTTATGCCTTTTTCCAGTGCTACAGAGATTAATTCTAGCTCTAATTCTAATTTCAGATGTGCTTGTTGCATGCTGCTTATCTAATCTTTTATTCACAATGCCATTTGAGACTTTTATCAGAATTATTATGGTCAAAGACTTGGAGAGCAAAGTCTAACAATGCAGATTAGAGTCTCGCAGTGCTGGGTGCTATCCAAAGAAGGGAGAAAACAGTTGAAAACGGAAGTGGCATTTTTTTCCCTTGCCCCAATTGTTATCCCATTTAAATGTACTTAGATTGCAACTTCAGGCTGAGTGGGAGCACAGTTAGCATAGCAGGTTGCTTACACTTTTGAAAAATCGGATTTTATTTGGACTTATGGTGGAAGTCTCCCTAATTCCACCCAAGTGAAACCATGAACCTGAGTCACTCCCTTCTCTGATCAATTGGGACATGTCACTCACATAACAGTATATTATGATAGAAGCTTGATAAGCTCATATGTATCTAAATAGGTGTATTTCTCAAGAAAGGAGATAACTTTGAAACATGATTACTTAACTATCCATTGCTTTGGCTTATCAAACAGGTTTGGAAGGAAACAGAATCTCTGTTTATTTCCTTTCTATTTATCTTGTGTCAGGCTCTCGTTTAATGTTTCCATAACTGCCAGGACTTAGAAAGGCTTTATTCCCTCCTGACTTAGGAATTACGTATCTTTTCCACCTTTGTCTACATCACTGGAGACAGTCACAGCTCATGACAGGATGTTGATCATAGAGTGGTAGTAGACCTTTAAATACCTTTGGTGTGTTCCACTTATATTCTCAAGACATTTGATGAACGTACTAATTTTTCTGCTAGATGACTGAACACTTTTTAGCCTTCCTTCGTGGGAGTAGGGATGATGCATCCTAGGATCACCTGGAAATTGTGGTTTAATGCAGCAATACACAACAGTGACAACATGTATGCCCTGTCTAACCTAGTATGATGCCACATTACAATGGTGGCATTCCATGGACCTTAAATTTCTAACAGTTTGTTACAAGCATCCTGTGGTCCCTAAACTGAGCATCTCCTGTGTGGCTGCCTGTGATGACCAGGCAGCAACCTCAATGCCATGGTTACCCTCACTGTGAAGAAGTTTCTTCTGGTAAGAGAGGTGTTCTACTTCCTTCATCATCTTCATTGGTCTGCGCTGGACACCCTCCAGCAGCTCTGTGTCCTTCTTGAACTGAGGGGCCCAGAACTGGACACAATACTCCAGATGCGGTCTCACTAGTGCAGAGTAGAGGGGGAGAAGAACCTCTCTTGATCTGCTAACTACCCCTTTCTGATCACCCCCAGGATGCTGTTGGCCCTCTTGGCTGCAAGAGCACATTGCTGGAACAGATTGCCCAGGGGGATTATGGAGTCTCCTTCTCTGGAGATGTTTAAGATCCGCCTGGATCTGTTCCTGTGCAATTTGGTCTAGGTGATCCTGCTGTGGCAGGGGGATTGGACTAGATGATCTTTTGAGGTGCCTTCTGATCCCAAATGATTCTATGACTCTTCTGATTTATTCCTCTGCATAGCAGGACACCTGCCTAAGGTTCCTCATATGCTCACAGAGGTTAGGATGTTCAGGAAAAGATCATTTTTTTATTCCTTACTTCCCAGGAGACCTTACCTTAAATGTAATTATCTCAGCTTTTTCAGGCACATTATCTGGTTGTTCGTGTTACCCATTCTCCTACCTAGAATAAATTTTGAGTTTTTTCTCTCAATGAACATGAATAGAGAGAGTGGCTGGTGGAGTGGTAAAGACTCATTACCTCCACGGTACCTGTGCTTTGAGTCAGGCCAGCCATCTCCTATTACTCTAGTGATCACAGTGGAGCTAACTCATCCTCAATTCTATTAAAAATTTCAAAACCACTTTATGATTAATGAATGCTGCTGGGTTTAATTTGTTTTCACTTATATTTACAAGTTCTTTCATTCATGTATGTTCCACCATGTGTCTTACAGGTTAATAGGCATTTTAAGTAAGGCCCTTTAAAGTTTTTTTAGAGATTACTACTGCAAAAGAAACAAAGTTACTTTCTCATACATGTGATAGATAAGTTCAGAGCCCAGTATTCAGAGCTCAGTTCTTCTAGAAATGAAAATGGTCACCATATTTTGAGGGCAAAACCTCAGGTTGAAAGAAACTTGGGAGGTCATTTAGACTTTGCTCACGGAGGGTCAGTGATCTGACTTACCCCACCTCACTCTCTTACACACTCTGACCTTAACTCTGATGCTAGCTATCAAGCACTGAGGGAAAAAAAGCTCCCTAACACCACATTATAGGACATTTTGAAGCACACTTTTTTCTATCCTACAATATAAACAAACTCTTCTGCTAACGGTAAACTACAACATCCCCATCTGAGAGTACAATTCCTTAGAAATCTATTACACACAGCTGCCACTGGTTTCAGTACAGTACTACTTCTGTAGTTTGAGTGATTAGGAAGTGCTGGGGGCTGAACATAGTGAGGTTTGTGATGACGGGCTACAGACAGGACATCAATAAGAAAGCACACTTAAGCCTTTAAGACCCAAATCCAGCACAAGTAAATTTGGTCCCGATGTCATGATATTTTAGGCATTTATCCTAAGGCATGGAGAAATAAATTTCATCTTTCCTGAAGTGAGTGGTCTCACTCCTGTTCTTCCATGGCTGTCCTAAGGGATACCCTGGAGGGCAGCTCCAGCTATTGGCTGGAGTCTAGGGCTGGAAAAAAACTATGTTGATCTCAGTCATGCTCTCAGCTTCTTGTGTGTGTGAGGTAAGTTCCATAGTCCTTGGGAGAAGATTTACAACAGTATGTAGGTGCCTGACAGGAGTCATACTGCAATCTTCACAAACTTACATGCGCCCAAGTACATTAGTAAATGTGCATCTCATTCAGACATTTACAGGAGAATCCTGAATTTATCTGTAAGGAGGAGCTACTGGATGCATGGTGGATCACCAGCCTGGGGAGCAGGTCTCTGCCTGAGCCCAGGGAAGCTGAATGGCAAATAGCAGAAATTATGTAGAACTGGGAAACCAATTTCACCAGTAATCTTTCCCAGCCTCACTAGCAAGCTGTCTCTCTCTGCCAGGGCTCAGCCCAGCCTTTCAATCAGATAACCATCTTCAAATTAAAAATTACACTGACATGTTTCTTTACTTGTCCAAATGTAGTTTCCCCAAACACAATTACCCTGGTCTATAGGGCAGACTTTATAGTGGTCAGCCACAAGACTGGTCATCTACATACCCATGTATCTCTTGGTGACTGGAGTCTTACAATCTTGCTGACAAACTTTCTGTACCAGGTTACTGTGTAGTCAGAACTTGCTTTTCACAAACACAAGCTTCAGCAATGAGCAAAATAGCTTCTCTTCAGCTAAGCCATGCAATTAAAATGTTTGTCCTCTGTGATAGGATCTTCCAGGTATAGTTAAGAAAGGTGTGTGGGCTGGGACTATGACTTAGCCAGAGATATCATAGAGATCTAACAAACCATTGAGAGTGGAATGGATGGGTGTGAACAGCACCAGAAGATGTGATGGGAAGGACAGGGATAACAGCTGTTGGTAACACCTAAGCCAGAAGATTATTGAAATCATGGTACATATTGCAGCTTCTCAAAACACCCGTATTGGGAATAAAGCAAAAGACAGGCTGAAGTCAGTAAGTGGTAAGATAAAGGACAAGCCTGAAGACATCCAGTTAAGAGGACTAAAGAGAATGAGTATATCAGCAATGTTTCCTAATACTTCTGAGAGGAGGAACAGTATGGGGAGAAAAAAGACTGTTATCACTGGAACTGAAGAAAAGGTAGATCAAAAAATAGCCTGTGGTCACCTGCATAAAAGGGACTCTAGAGATGTGACATCCCATTAACTGTGTCATTTGTCCATCTGTCTTTGCAAGGAGTCCTAGCAGGAGGACACAACTACATAAGAACATGTGGGCATGAAGGAATGCACATAAATAAAATCAGTCATTTAGAGTAAAATCATTTCCCCCAATAGGGTCTCCCATTGAACTCTGCTGTAGTAGTTGAGAACTGTGCGATAGCAGAGCACTCTGGTTTCTAGCAAAGGAGTAAAAGTGCAATAAATCCTAAAAGATGATTTTCTGCATAAGGAATATGGACTGTTCACACACAGCTCTGTGAAGGTGGGTGTGTGCTCCAAAGCCTGTGGTTAAATTAATTCTTAAAGCTCTTCAATTTAACATTGCTTCCCTCTCCATACAGAATCTAACTGAAGGAGGGATAATTTTCTTTCCTCCTCTGCTTCTTTCTTTCTCTACCACCTGTTCCCTCTTATGATGTCTTCTGTCACCAAAGACTATACATACTATTTTGAATGAACAAATCCTAACGCATGGCTGTGGTCCTGAGGTAGAATGAGGTGAATGAGATTTTAGGTGAATGATGAGAGAGAAACTCTATAGATTTTATTTAAGATAAATTTAATTTATAGATTTCCTTCTCTTCATTTTTCTGTAAACTCTGGCTCTAACTCATGTGTGAGCTGCAAAACAGCTAGCTGTCAGACTGAGCACTGCTTATTAAGTACATCTAGTGAGGAAATGAAGGTTGGGCTAGTGCAGTAAGGAAGAGCAAAGCCTTTATCTCACTTGGCAGATGGCTATTGGTGAACACAGAACTCGGTGCTCTCACAGGAAACTGGAAGTGACTACAATTTCATCCTCCCCTCTGTCTCTAAGCACCTCAGGGTGCTTGGATAACACTAGTGTCTGAGGTCCCTAAGCCCTTTCTCCCTCCCTCATTTTCTCTTAGAGAGTGGGGATACATGCTCACCACCTGAATGCAAAAAGACTTCTTTATTCCTTCTGCTCAACCACATCCCTGCTGACTTCAAGCACAAGTCCTGCTGTGTGACGACAGAGCTGAAGCAGTTTTGAGGCTGTATAATGGAACCAGTGCTTAGAAAGTGCCTGCATCCTGCCTGCTCTGCTGGCTGCCTGCTGTGTACATTGAGGTCTGACTGGATCAGAGGCGTGGGGTGGCTGATGCCTGCTGGGACTGGATGCCCACAGGATTTCATTTGTGTGATATGTCTCTGAACAGGCTAGGCTCGCGTGAAAGCATACCCACTGTGTATGATACAGATGTGACACAAAATGTAATGACCCGCTGGTCAAAACAATGATACCCATAGCCCAGCTTTTGGTTTCCTATGGTGCCAAGAGGAGAGAGCATTTTGGAAAAGTAAGGAAGTCTAGCTGCTCTCCATGTGTACCCCACTAGAACTATGTCATGTGGGAGCAAATTTCACCTTGTCCACTGTCTTGCTGAGTCTGTAAAGCTGCCTAACATTCTCCTCTTCAAAGCAAAGACCCCAGTCATTTCAGCGTCTCCTCCAGCTGGCTATTCCATAACCCACAATTTTTATTGCTCTTCTTTGTTGCCTTCTTTGACTCCGTCCTGCTTACCATTTCCCAGAGCTGAGTGACCTCAGTTACTATGGTAGCAAAATAACACAAAGGATAAGTGGCATCCTACTTCACTCAAGAATCATCAGCTTTGGCCAATGCTGCCTTTAACCCCTCTTCCTAACTATTCTTGCTGTTGGACAGAACTGTGAAATGTCACCAAGCTTTATTCTCCTGTTGTTAGGGCAGAGAAGTTTTCATAGGATGTGTGCAATAGAGAGATGTTGACCTGCCTTGCAAGCTCAGTCCCTCTTCCAAGCAAAGCAATGAATGACACCCCAGTAGATGCAGTGTCAAAGCAGCCACCAGTAGGAAGTTATTGCAACAGAGCAAGTAGAAGACTGTGATTGCCCAAAAAGGAACAAAGGTGCGGGCAACTGCTGAGAGAAGTGGCTTGAGGGAATTCTGAGGAAGACTAACTAGCAGTTGTCTAGTGGAGAACCTCTTGTAAACTGTTTTTGCAGAGCATCCATTCTGATGCTGCTGCTGAAAGGTCTGCTACAAGTCAGAGAGGCAAGAATGAAGAAAGAAGTAAGGACTTTCCTTGCTTTTCCTGAGCTGAAATGCTGAAGTTCTAGGTAACTTTCTATTTATGTTGAGAATAACTGAGAAAACAAAGAAAGCACAAGCACTTTCTGGGGACAGAATAACATAGCAGTGACTTACAGTATCTAAAATTGAAATATCCTTTCACAAGGATCATACTCTGTTTAAAGAAAGAATTGTAGCATTTAGAAACCACATATATTCTCCAACAATTGCTAACCAGATCATGGCAGGTCTTCAGAGCAACACTTTCCACTCATAATATAGCTTCTCACAGTCAGTGCAGACTTAACCATTTCATTCCACATTTTTCAGGTGGGAAAATGGGAGAAGGGGGTAGCCTGTGCTGCTATTGCATGTCTCTGGCTTCAGAAAATCTCTTTGAGTCTTGGTAGTATTGTGTGAGTCAGTTGGATGCTGGAAAGAGATGGCACCAAGTGAGGACACCGTAAGACAGGAAAGGAGTTGAAGGTAGCACAGACCCTGCTGAGGAGTCTGTGGCTTGGCAGGACTGAGGCATCCTGTCCTCAGCATCTGAGGCATGGGCGGAGCAAATGGATATTGTATGGGAGGCCAGAATACTCCTAAGGATGGTGTAACATTCTAGAAAACACATTTGCCTATTTTCATCCTGGTCCTTTTCCTGAATTCAGCTCCACAACATATAGGAGTAATTTGGGCCTTCTGAGTCTTAGTGTCATCAGCTCAAAAATGGGGCTGATATCGAGCTTACCTACTTTCCAGAAAGTCGTGGCTAATTAGAGTTAGCATCAGTTAATGTTTGCACAGCTCTGGGATGTAAAAATGGCAATATCATGCTAAGTAGTATTCCTGGTGCATAGGCACCATGATTCTTTATAACTGGAGCGATCAAATTAGCTGAAAGGGGAGAGTTGCAGGAATGAGGAAAGTGGAGGAGATATACAAACATAATACTGTATGAATGATGGCCTGCAGCTGTGGATGGCAGGGAAAGATCTGCTCTGGTTACTTAGGGATCCAGAGAGAAAGAAGTCTGCTTGTGTAGAAAGGCAGATGTTTTGCAACACCTTTGTACAGCTGCTGCAGCAGTCCACTGGCTGAGGAAGGGAAGGGTCTGTTCTTGGTAGATTTATGGGATAGAGGACTCTAATCAAGCCTCACATAGTCCTCACTCATATTCTGCCAAGGACATTGATTCTTTTTGAGGTCTACAGGACAAAGTGAAACAGCACTTTGTCTGTTGGACAGTGCTGTCCTTAGTGGGGCACAAGGAAGACATCACTGGAGGCAGTACAGGCAGTGTTTCACCAGTCATGGCACAGAACAGCTTTGAGTGTAACACAGCCTGGAAGGTACACAATTGCCAGAGGAGATCCATTTCACGCATGCCATCTATGGACAAGGAGCAGACACTTAGGTAGAATGTAGGGGAAGCAGTGTAGGAACAGAGCCATCCCAGCAAGGTGCAGTTCTGAAGAGGAAAGAAAAGTAAGTGAGACTTGGTTGAAACCCAAAAGAAGGATTTAGAAGCATGTGATGCCATTTCCCAAACCTGGATTTTGTTCACAATGCTTGGATCAATACTCTTTTTTGGGGAGTTTGATCTGCCCATGTCAGGAACTTGGCTTGCAGCCTCCTTCAAGAGTTGTCCCCAGGCACATAGAGGTCTGATCACCTGTGAAGGCATGATCCACCAGGGAGTTGGAAGGAGGGTTGCCACATTCTGAATCACCAGTGATGTTTCTTTACAGCTCCCCAGGGCTAACTTAGATATTAACTGAGGACTTGGCTACAGCTCCTGGACAGTTTCTATACTGTGCAATTTCATTCTGCTGCCTTGAAATCCCCCTCCTCATACACATGCTCATGTGTTCCCCATGGTTTCTGAGTGACACAGAAGCTGTCACTGATTTCTGCACTAAAGTCTCACACAGTGGTGGAGTTGGCTCATCCTTCCCAGGAACAGGCTCCATTTCGGTGCCAGGAGACATGAATTATGTGTCTGGAAAGGTTATAAAAACTCCTTGGGACCCTGTGGAAGGAAGATGCAATCTTGAGATGAAAAGTGGTATTAAAATGTCACCAGTTTGACTGCTGGCACGATTGGGGCTTGTGGTTTTGATGAGGGAGAAGTATCCTAGTGATGCTGTAAGGCAAAGATTGCTGACACCAAGCATATTCCATTTATGAAGTCATAAAGGTGTCTGTATTAGGTAACTGATTTAAGATTTTGTTCTTCCTCCTCCTCTCCTTGTCCTGTGTTTTTTCTTCAGTGTCCTCTTTCTCCCCACACTACTTCTTTTCCTTTCACAGAAGCTGAGTATCTCCTGCCATCAGAATGATTATTCTCTCTCATATTACAATGAATGATTAGTCTTTTCTAGTTGCCTCCATAATTAAGTGCCACATGAAAAAATATTCCTGTTAGTGGTGGTCACTCCCTGTAGGACTGTTGGGAGTGTGATGTGGCTCTCCATCTACCTGCAGGCAAGGAGGTAGGTGTCCTATGTGGAAAAATGTTCACACTCAGGTCCTGACTCAAGTACCACATGCAAAAATTGCCATACTTGTACCTGGAGCACGGACATTACTGACTGAAGACTGAGCCTCTGCATGCCTCCAGCTTGCCTTTCTAATTTTGTGACTGAAAACCATCAGTCTGCCTCAGTATACCCCCTGTAAAACCCCAATATTAAAAGGCATCTCTCTGGGGAGGGTTAGGGTGAGAGGTGAGTTGATGAGTGAAGAAGGATATTAGACACCAATAAAGTGTAAAGAACATCCCACCCTTCCTATAAATATCACAACAGCTCTCTTGCTTCCTAGCAGCACTAATGAGGCTCAACAGGAGTGATGGAGGTTGACAAAGGAATCAGTGATGAACAATCAGAGATGCTGCTAATGGGACTAATGAGCTGCTTTGCATAAGATGAGAGGGAGGGAAGAAGAGGAGCAGATGGACTCTTGGAAGGAAGGCCAGTGGCATCAGGAGTTCCATGAGGAGTGCCCTGCAGCGTGGCAGTGCTTGCTGCTGTCTCTCTGCTCCTTCTCTGGCAGTAGACACTGACCACAGAGAGCCAGATCTGCCTGAATGGCTCAGGCTCAGCCTGAGCATTGTGTTGTGAACCACATATTATGATAATCTGCCAATTTGGCACATCCTTGTGCATCAGAGAGGACAAAGGAGTTAATCATTTACAATAAGGAAAAGGGATGCCTCTTCTATAACTCCAGTGGTCAAGATGTAGACATGCAGACCTTCAAAGGACAGTTCACTATTGTTTTAGACATATCCAAGTTAGAGCAGAGGTGTAAGTGTCAAAGTATGCTTACAAGGCTGAACTGAGTCTCTACTTGTCCATCTTCTGATGGAGTGCGCACCAGATGCAACCAGGTACATACCATGAGGTTTATTATCCTGCTTTGAAGGTGATTACTATGTTGTTCTCTGTCTTCTGTCAATAATAACTGGAGGCCAGCTGTAGGTAAGAAACTCCAGTTTCACAGCGAATTGGCACCTGTGATACAGTTGAGAATAGAGTGTACCCGAGAAAAAGAGGTTGCAGACAACAAAACAAGCTATGGATCTCTATTGCAATCCAGACAAATGTCTACTAATAGCCCGAGGTCCATTAATCTGGTCTATTCCCTTTCACAGAAGCTCTCAGAAGAGCCAGAAGATGGTGGCAACTGTGCAGCCACAGCAGCAGGTTAGAAAAGCTGCTGTATTGCATTTGTCTGTTTTCAGAAGGGAATGATATAAATTTCCTTGCAAATGGAGATGTAGGAATGATTTTCTTCTTCGTCTCCATAATTTGTTGGCACTTGATCTAGGTGCACAGCTGAGGGTGGGTTGTCCTTGCAGAAGAGAAAAGGCACTGAGCTCTCTGCCCACTTATTAACTTATACTGGGGGAGATGATTATGGGCTAGGTTTAGCTCCTGTAGCAGAGAGATGCTGATGGAAACCTTTTTTCCCTTACGACAGACTGTGTTCAAGGCTATACATTAAACCCACACTTGATAAGGTCTCCAGTGTAGGGGGCATCTCTAGCATGAGATGTACCTAGAGAAGCAGTTCTACATTCAGAGCAACCTTTGAGGTATGTAAAGCCATGAAATATTCAGATGGCCCCCATGCTTCTTTAACTTGCACAGGGACATAGGGTAATGAAAAGGTGTAATTTAGTACTGGGCAGATGAGAATTACAGTGCTCTGTTTACTTGAAGCCAAACAGCTGAGATGCCCTCAGTACTGGGCCAGGAAAGACTTCATGCCCTGGGGGCATTCACAGAAAAGCCATGCTCCCATGCCCCTCAGGCTTTTTCCAGCTGCTCTTCTCCCCCTCCAGAGTTCTGCACTTTGAACTCTAATAAGTGACCTACCTAAATTTGGCCCAGAAGGATACAATACACGATGATATGAGGTGGGCTGTGAGGCAGATAATTTACAGAATCTTTGTATTGTTTGTAATGCAATCAGTCCTGTTGCATTTAAGTTTCTTGAGTTCCGCACTCCATGTCTCCCTGTGAGTGTCCCTGTGTCATTGTCCTATATCTAAGAGCTACTCAAAATGTTCCTCCAGGATCACCTGGCAGCTTTGCACAGTTATACAGGAACCCTGCAAACTTTCTCAGTTTCTGCATGTATAATATGGTAAAGAAAGGAAATAAAAACCACATGGTTGTCCCAAAATCCATAACCCATCTCTTCAACTGGCAATCATGCTGCTCTGATTTCCCTTTCAGTGAAAGAAATCTACCTCTTTGGTAGTGTGAAGGGTAATGTGATGTTATCTTTGGTGACTAACAGATGTTAAGGCCTTGTGCACACACAGATATGAGTGTGCAGATTTTGTGTGTCCTGGGAGTTCACAAGAAAACTCCATGATGGGCAGCTGGAACAGAAGATTGGGATGGGATGGACAAGATGCCCCACAAATTCTGGTGTTACAGTATGTGACTGCCATACTGGTGGTAGTAGCAGGGGTGTGTGAGTGAGACATGAGTAGGTGGGATGAAAAAAAGGCTGAAGAGCAGTCTGTGACCCTAAGAAGGGAAAGCCTTGCAGTGCAAAACTGTTTATAGTGAGGTGAGGATGTTACCTACAGCCATCACTCTGCCTGATCTGCTTTCTGTAACTGCTTTGCCAGCTTCAGATTATGATTGGCATTTTCTTCCAGTTTCTTGCCCAAAGAAAAGAAAAGGTACCCCTCTGTGAGCCATGAAGTCTATATTCAGAATCCAGAGGTGCTAAAATGGCTCATTTGGAGCACATTTTGTAACTTTTGTCTCCGCTGCTTTTCGTTCTTCTGGTGCCTGAGAGCATGTACTTGTTTTCTTTAACTACTGCCACATTTCAGTCACCATTTGCCTCTTCCCATTTCCTGTTGCAAATGTCAGGAGAGGCAAAAAGAGGATGAGGGATATCAGATAGATATGTCAAATAGAACTTTTTCCCAGCACATCTTTTTAGGTCAGTCTCTTAAAATTCAGAAAAGGATGGTTGTTGCTGCTCTAAGTGACTGTACTACAGCTGACCAGCGCAGTGATATTGGCTCTTCAGCTACTAACTGCTCTCCTTCTTCCTCTCCGTGATACACTGTTATGGCTAAATGATGATGGATTGTTGTGGAGTTTGTTTTGTTTTTTTCATGCTGTTCCTAGTTTGAGAAGAAAACATCTTTGCGAAACCATGGTGGGCAGAGGAGTGTCTGTTACATTCCCAAGGTCATAGATTTGTTGCACTGCCTGTTTTTATTCCATTTGTGTGGTTATGATGGATCTCAGGAGCTGAGTTATGTTTGCTGAATTCTTCAATGGAACATCTGGAGATACTGCTCAGGAGATATTTGTATCATTTCACATTCTGATGGAGGTGAGGAGCTGTAGGTTGAACCATTTCTATCACAAACTTCCAATGCCACTTTAGACAAGGTGTTTTAACTTGTTACACCTCATCCCTGTCTCCTGTCTGCAAAATACAGATATGTAAATCTTTCTCTCACCCACTTGGATTTTAAGTTCTTTGGAGATAAAGGGTATTTTTAAACAAACATATATAACACTCTCTCTTGGGCTTCTGAGTATCACCATACCATAGACAGCATCAAACACTTAGTTTCAGTTAGTGTCAAAGCAGATAATTTGTATTAAGTGATAATCTAATGATGCTCTTTGCAAGAGGATGAAAACTATTCTTGGAGTCCTGTTCCAGTTCTTCTTATATTAGTATCTTCTGTACCTTTTAAGTTCCCTCTACTGTTTCATATTCCCTTTTTCTCTTTAATTCTTTCAAGCCTTTTGGCTGTGGCAAAACAACTGCCACTGAGCACCTCAGCCTTGACATGTAAGTATGTGGGCAATGGGAGGTGACAGATTGGAACAAAGTACTCCTATCTTGGAAGAGAACTGCAACTTTTTAACACAAAGTCTGCATTTGAGAAGGAATTTATCTCTTTATTCATATGCCAAATAAGTACGATGGAAGGGCAAAATAACGCAATGCATCCAAACCTTCACAGATGTTCGGCCTCTTACAGTCACCTACTCATGCCCAGGAGCTTACTTCCTTTAATCTATGGTGACATCCATTTCCAGGGGCTATGTAACATCTGAGCACTTACACATAGCAAGTAGAATATTTACAAATGCACCCAGCTGAAGGAAGTTGTCTCAGTATCTTTCACTTCACTGGCATGCCTAACAAAAAAAGTCCTCTTTCTCTCGTAGATTGCTCCAGCAGAAGCACCATAGGACTTGTTGCCATGGAAACAAAACCTTCATATTTCAATAATGCACTGAAGGTTTTCAGGGCCTTTCCCCCTTTATCCTCTGTTTGGCTTTTCAGCATTTACTCTGCATCATATGCAAGAAGAGCATGCTTTTACCTGTAAAATCCAAATAAAAAAGCAACAGGCAAAATTCTTCTATCTCAACTGGCTATTTCTCTGCCATTCCTCACTCTTACTCCTTGTCTCTGTCATTTGATGGCTTAGGCTTTCTATAGTAATCTAACTCTGAAACAGCCGTTTGCTTTGTGTAATGCAAAGTTACTTTGCCTGTGCCCAAAACCTTTTACTAGGTGTGAGGGAGAAGCCTTACTGCCATGGATCTGTTTTGCAGATCAAGTTTTTCCCTGTTACACAGCGCAGTTGAATGTCTTTTGGGATATTGGGGTTGAGGAGGTAAGAGGTGTCAGGATTTCCATTCATGGAAATAAAGCGATGTGCTTTCACAGCAACAATTTTTATCTCTGCAGTTTCTATGCCTTACAGTCTTCGCTGTTAAACCTACAACCTCAGTCTTCTTGCTCCATTGCATCAAGCTGGGTGCATAAGCTTATTAGTGTCTTGGATGTTGAGTTACACCACAGATGAAAGGAGACATCTAGGAGCAGTTAAGCACCGAGCAGCTGCTTGTTTCCTCACATAGTCCATTTTTCTAACAAGCCCTACAGCTACCTCGAAACAATACATGTTCCATTGCAGCTCCTCTCGAAAATTCACGAGTGATTTCCTGGTGCCTGATAACCTTTGTGAAAAGCCTACAGAAGGGTCTTATGTTGGTGGTCGTGATGGTGTGTTTCAGCATTTGTGGGCTGCACATCAGATAAACCCTGTTATAAGCACACGTCCCAGTTGATGCTTCCTTCCACTCTTTATGTGCCCCTCCCACAGCAGAGTTTTGGGTACCTTTGCTATTACCTGCTAAGCTAACTACAAAGGATGTAATGTGCTTGGGTTTTGTTGCTTCTGAGTGTGTAGGAATAACTGTCTGCCCTAGAGGGCAAACAATGTTTCCTAGAAAGTTAAAAAAAAAAGAAAAAGGCAATTTATTTTAGTACAGCAGGGGTTTGAACAGCTCTGAAGGCATCTTCTGACCAAACAAAAGAATAAGCTAGGACACGAAAAATCACACCAGAAAGCACAGAGTTGCAGTATTTAACTGCCAAGAATAAGAACAGGAGCTGGATCTCATAGCTGAGTTACTGAGATGGAATGACACGAGAGCACGTAAACAACCAACCTTAATGGATGTTGGGTCTGCTGCGGAAAGAAAAAATGAACGGAGGGGTTTCCTACGATTCAAATTGCTCCTACCCTGAATTTGCTCCTCAAATCGCTCCTACCTCAAATTGCACATACCCTAAACCAGTCATCACTAACTCTCCACCATCTACAGCAACTGTCCCACGCCAGGAGATGGGGTCAGAGGGAAAGATCACCAGACTCTGACATGTGCACTGGTGGAAGGCTTAAGACTGTAATAGCACAGCAGACACTTGTGACTGCCTCCCTCTGCTGTTCTTATCTGTGCTCTCCAAAGGAGCCATTATTTGGTTGGGAGGCCCATAACTTTGGCTAGGAGAAAGTTTTAATGACTACGGTGTTCCCACAGAGTCCATGGAAAAAACAGTTTGCAAGTCAAAGCTGTGGGAGTTGCCCTCTTTCTGGAGAGCAGAACCACAATATTGAGCACTTGAAGTTGTGAAAGGCTTTGTTCCTGAAGTCCAAATGACACAGGAGACAAAAAGCACCAAATCACACTCTAAGTTCACAGCCTAACAACAGAATAGTCTACCACCAAGGAAAGTACTTGAGAATAAATCTTTATGTAATCGCACTGTAAACTCATAATTACTCATTGTGTTTTCTTCCAAAGAGAAGGGCTGAACAGAGTGTCTCTCATTTTGTAGCAATTACTAATAACAAATGGTTTAGATAAAGCTTAGTAAAGATACTTCTGGTCAAAGCCTCTATTTTTCCAGCATGGATTAGAACTTAATATTTTTGGCCACAGTCCAAAGAGGTGACATTTTGAAGTATGAATAAAACCAGCATAACAAATTGAAATAGTGCAAGGACAACTAAGATCTACATTTCCTGTAATTCCTTCTGTTGTCTGCACTTTTTTCTCATATTCTGGTTAAACAGCGAAATGAAAAGGCAAGAGACGTCTTTCTGCTACAGCTATGTCTCGTGCCTTGCACAAGAGCTGCTAGGGACTGCTGCTGGGGGCTTAGGTGTGGGTCACCATCATCAGAGATGAGATTACTGCTGTGACAGATAAGTGGAGATGGACTACATGGACCTGGAAGGGTGGTCCTATGGAAAAAGTAATTATTACTCTGGTGTCAGTCACAGCTGGTGGCACTGGGGCTTAAATCCTCATCATCAGGTTTATCAGAGAGTGATCAGAGCTGGCAGGAAAAGGGGAGCAGTTTAAACAGATGGGATATCGCTAATCTTCCTAGTAGTTGTGTTTGTCCACTGATACCATGAGGGCAAATAATCCGCACATCTAAATCTCTTGTCTACACTTGGAGTGTATCCAAATGGATGTCAAGGTAAACAATCACAAATCCTGCCTTGGACTGTCTACCTTTGAGGCTTCCAGCAATGTCTCCAGGCTGGGTAGTTGTGGTCTGTGGTTCTTGCCAAATGTACACAAGGCTTGCTCTGATTGTGTCTTTTAGAGCAAAGAAGCCTTCCAGGCATGGTTTTTAAGAGCCAGTTCCTGCACTGTTGCTCAAGCCAGTCTGTAGCCTTGTCTTGCAATGGAAAGGGACTCTGGGACTGATAAAGAACAGGAATTTGGGACAGCTAGGAGCTCATGGATGATCACATCTCCCAGGAGATTTTTATGTGCACAGTGTTTTCCCCAGGCAAGGTTTTGTGCTCTGCAGACAGCATTGGTATGAGTCTGTGGAGGGGCTTGGCTAGGCTCCCTGTAGCCCTCCGACATGCCTTGCAGCTTTGCTCTGGGTCTGCTTGGCTTTGATAGAATAAATCATCAGAGCTACGTGGCATAGAGTCATAGAATCATTAAGGTTGGAATCCAAGTCCAACCATCAACCTATCATTACCATGCTCATTAAAACATGTTTCCAAATGTCAGATCTACACATTTTTTTGAACACCTGCAGGAATGGTGACTGCACTGATTCCCAGCCTGTTCCAATAGTTGACCACTCTTTCAGCGAAGGTTTTTTTCCTAATGTCAAATCTAAACCTCCCCCAACACAACTTGATGCCATTTTTTCTCATTCTATTACTATTCTATTACTATTACTAGTGACTTGGGAGATGACACAGACCTTCACTTCTCTACAACCTCCTTTCAAGTATTTGTAAAGACCAGTCAGGTCTCCTCTCAGACTCCTTTCTCCAAACCAAACAACCCAAGATCTCTTAGCTGCTCCTCATAAGACCTTTCCTCCAAGCCCTTTGCTAGCCTTGTTGCCCTTCTTTGGACATGCTCCAGCACTTCAATATCCTTCTAGTATTGAGGTGCCCAAAACTGCATACAATATTCAAGGTCTAATGTTGAGTACAAGAGGATGATCACTTCTCTAGTCCTGCTGACCACACTATTACTGATGCAGGACAGGATGCCATTGGATTTCTTACCACTTGGGCACACTGCAGGCACATCTTCAGACAGCTGTCAATCAACATCCCCAGGTCCTTTTCCACAGGTCTTCAGCCAGTTCTCCCCAAGCCTTTATCTAGCTTAATCAGGTCACTCTGCAGAACTTCCTTGCCCTTGAGCAGATCAACACACTTGCCCAATTTGTTGTCATCATAGAATCATTAAGGATCTGAAGGGACCTCGAAAGATCATCTAGTCAAATAGATCACAGCAGGATCACCTAGACCAAATTGCACAGGAACACATCCAGGCGAGTCTGGAACGTCTCCATAGAAGGAGACTCCACAACCCCCCTGGGAAGCCTGTTCCAATGCTCCATTACCCTCACTGTGAAGAAGTACCTTCTGATATTAATATGGAACCTCCTCTGTTCCAGCTTGCACCCACTGCCCCTTGTCCTATCACTAGATGACCTTGAGAAGAGCCTGGTTCCATCCTCCTGACACCTACCCCTCACATATTTATAGACATGAATGAGGTCACCTCTCAGCCTCCTCTTCTCCAAGCTAAAGAGACCAGCTCCCTCAGCCTTTCCTCATAAGGGAGCTGTTCTACTTCCTTCATTTTCATTGCTCTATGCTGGACACCTTCCAGCAGCTCTGTGTCCTTCTTGAACTGAGGGGCCCAGAACTGGACATAAGACTCCAGATGAAGAGACTGTGTCAAATGCCTTACTGAAGTCAAGATAGACCACATCCACTGCTCTGTCATCATCTATCCACCTGGTTATGCCCTCATAAAAGGCT